>JACCIX010000332.1:0-101070 GCA_025506515.1 Flaveria trinervia
TTTGTTCCCAGCAAATGAAACATGTCCCCCTTTGATTTATTTGACGTTGAAAAGGAGGGACGAGTTACTTGTCATGTGCCTGGATGCCCCACTATCAATAATCCAGGTATTGGTGATAGTGCTGTAGCGGACACCCTGCACAGTCAATGAAACTTGTTAGTTTAGATTTGGGACCCAAGCCTTAACTAGAAAATTTTGCTTTAATATACGATTAGCTTCAATGCAGAGTTGTAAGTCATTTACTAAGTTATCATTGTGTTCTAATAACCTAGAAAATTTTAGATCTATGCTTTCCCTAAACTTTTCACATTCAGAACTAGCATGTTTATTAAATAATTGATCAATGCAGAGCTAGACTCTTCTGTTGTTGGAGATTCTGAACTTGTTGCAATGAGCTCTTCCTCAACCAAGTGATTAACCGAACTAATAGCTTCTTTTGTATCTGACATCACTTGCTCAGTTGCAATCTCACCTTCACTAGCTAACCCATCATCCAGTGCTTCCACAAATGCTATGTTTGATTCGCTAGGAGAAACAAATCGGAAGAACCAGTCTTGTCCTTTATCACCTTGAGCAGTTAGCGCCTTTGTATCTTTACTTGAAAAACTAGTCCAACCATATCTTTGTCATGATGATTGAAAGTAGGAAATGGGTTACCATTTCTAGTTTTCTTGGGCTTCACACATTCATGTTTAAAATGTCCTTTTCGCCACAGTTGAACCAGGTGACCTTGGTTTTGTCAAAACCAAAGGTTGTTTCTTTTGTGGCTCCTAGATTCTGCTCCATCTTCTTGAAAAATGTTTTAGCTCGTCTAACTATACTTGCTAGAGCCCACATGATGTCCATTCTCTCCAGCCGTTTCTCATCAACCTGCTCGTAGTCTTCATTTGCAAGATGACAATTTCCGATCTTCCCAGCAACTAAACCATCATACAATTGAACCACTGCCGCTAGAAGATCCATATTCTCCTTTGCAACTTGCACTGTGATATTACCAAGATTCTCGGTCTTCAACTTCATTGTATGGCTTCAGGCACTATGTATTGAGTTTACAATGACCCAGACATTTCTGGTCCTGAAGCGGGGAAGGAGCCATGGAACTAGACACGAACGCTGTTTGTAGTGGTGCTCCTAAATCAGTTGGAGTGGGAACTGAGTTGTATAGTGAGGGATTCTGAATGTAGGATCCTTTCCCAGACTTGTACTTCATCCTCAGTTCCTCCTCCCTTAACTTTAAGATGAAGTCATTTATGTCCAACGTAGCAAGTATGTCATTCTGTCTCAGGTTGGACACAAATGAATCCCATTTCTCAGGCAATCCATCTACAAAGCTTGAAACTTTATCTTCCATAGACGTCATTACACTATGAGTATGCATCTCACTCATCAGACGGTAGAACCTGTCGATGATGTCATCCAAGCTCTCATTCCCAATCAAGGAGAAATTATCAAACTCCTTCTTGAGAGCCATAGCCTTATTGCCTTTAACGTTGCATTTCCATCATACCTCTTCTCTAATGCCTCCCATAGCTTTTTGGCTTGCTTGTTCTCAGAAAACCGGTGAAAGATATCTTTCAGAATGGACTGAGTCAATAGGGCATAGACTTTCTTCCCAACATTGAAGAGTATCTTATGAGCCTCGCTCATTCCACCCAAAGTCAACTTTACTCCATTTTCACTGAGTGGTACGGTGTAACCAGTCTCTATAGAAGTCCAAATATAGGATCAACTCCATTTAGGTAAATCTTGAACCGTTGTTTCCATTATGAATAATCATCTAACGTTATAAGCTTTGGCGGTTTATTGTGATTTCCTATCTCATTCTCCAAAAGCAGAAGGTTTTGGATGCGTGAGTCCTTCCCAGTAGTAAATGCAGAAAACTGATATTCCATTTGTATAGACTTTGTACTTCGAGAACAAAACAGTTTCAATCATGCGAATGGACAATATGTATGGATCATTCATGCGAATGAAGAGTGAGAATGAATTCAATCATGCGATTGGATTCAGTTATGCGTATGAATAGGCCGAATGGAATCAAACGACTGGAGTGGATTGTTGTTAAAGCTATTTTTCTACAAACTAGACATGTCTTATGTTGATCCTTCTACAAAAACAACATGCCTCATTACTCATGCATCACATGATGAAAGCTAGCTTTGGCATAGACGTCTTGGTCAGTCCAACATCAAGAACATGAATAAACTTGCAGCAGGAAATCATGCAGTGGGAATTCCTTCAAAGAAGTTTGCAACATCAGACCTCTGCAAAGCATGTTTGAAGGGAAAACAACATATAGCGTCTTATAAGACCAAACAAATAAATTCTAACACAAAGCCCCTTCAAATGTTACACATGGATCTATTTGGTCCTGTAAACATACAGAGCATCAGAAATAAATCGTATTGTTTAGTCATCATCGATGATTATACATGATTTTCTTGGGTTTTCATCTTACATGCAAAATCTAAAACTGCTGAATTTAGAGAAGAGTTTATCACTAAAGTAGAAAACCAAGTTGATCAAAAGTCAAAATAATTAGAAGTGATAATAGAACCATGTTTTAAAAAGCTAATATTGACAGTTTTTGTGTCGAAAAAGGAATAGCTCATCACTTCAGTGCTCCTCGAACTCCACAACAAAACGGAGTTGCAAAAAGGAAGAACAAAACTTTGATTGAAGCAACTCGTGCAATGTTAGCTACTGCAATGATTCCAATCAGTTTCTGGGATGAAGCAATATCAACTACCTGTTTAATTTAGAATCATACTCTGTTGGTTAAGGACAAAAATAAAACTCCTTATGAGTTAATGTTTGGCAGGAAACCCAATATTGATTTTCTCAAATCTTTTGGATGTCCTGTTTTGATTTTAAATTCAAATGGCCATCTAGGCAAATTTGATTCAAAGTCTGATGATGGAGTCTTTCATGGGTATTTGCCCGCTTCGAAAGTGTATAGAGTTTATAACTCCAAGACGAATGTTATCATTGAAACGTTCAATGTTAAATTCCTTGAAAACTCTTTTCCATTAGTTGCAAATGGTCCAAAGTGGTTATTTTATTTAGACTCATTAACAAATTCATTTAATTCTAATTTGTTTGAATCTTTATATGTCAACAGAAAACAAGCAGGAGATCTTGGAACCTTCAGTGAGGATTTTGATTTTGATGATATGGATGACACAAGTCCAGATTATGGACCAGAAATTCTTTATAGAGAATCTTGAGCAACAATATCATAAGCATCAATAAGTTCTTGAAGACTCTGATATTTCTCAACCTATTCCTAATGATGGATCAGAAATTCACCATCTTGAGTCTGGAACCTCATCTGTATCCGGAGATATAGATGTGAATGACAAGTTTGATTACTTTGTCAATTCTCCAACTTAAGTTCCAAATTTCATTCCACTTTCCTCAACTTTATTGTACTAGCTCTCCGACATGAACCAAACTAATCTGGATGTGAATATTCAACAAGATGAGATTCTAACAACTCGTATTCATAAGAGACATTCCATCTCTCAGATTATTGGTCCTTTGAAAGAAACAACAGCGCGATGTCACTCTGAATGAGCAAATCTTTGCTTGTACTCATGTTTTTTTCCCAAATTGTCCCTAAAACATTACTAAAACGTTGAAGGATAACAATTGGACTTAAGCAATGCAAGAGGAATTACTACAATTCAGAAAACAAGAAGTGCGGAAATTGGTGGATTTGCTTGAAGGAAAGAATGCTATTGGCACAAAATGTTTATTCAAAAACAAATCAGATGACAGAGGAATAATCATTCGAAACAAAGCTCGATTTGTAGCTTAAGGATAAACTCAGGAAGAAGGAATAGATTATGACGAAGTATTTGCTCTAGTTGCAAGACTAGAAGCAATTTAAGTCTTTCTGGCATATGCTTCTTATATGAAATTCAAAGTGTATCAAATGGATGTTATCAGTGCGTTTTTTATGGACCAATCACCGATGATGTGTATGTTAAGCAACCTCATGGTCATGAAGATGTTGAATTTCATCATCATGTGTACAAGCTCAGCGAAGCTCTTTATGGTCTACATCAAGCCCCAAGAATCTGGTATGAAACATTGTCACAGCACTTGATCCAACATGGATATACACCGGGGAAGATTGATCCTACTTTATTCATCAAGAGGGATGCATTTGATATTCTTTGTGTATAAGTGTATGTGGATGATATCATCTTTGGATCACCGGTCAAAAACTTTGCTAAGAGTTTGAAGTAATAATGAAATCTCGTTTCCAGATGAGTTCTATGGGAGAAATCAATTTCTTTCATGGATTGCAAGTAAAAGAATCTGTAGATGGTGTTGGATTCTATATGCCCAAGACACATAGAACATTGATGCGGTTAGTATGTCATGATCCAAGTCGGGTTATACCCAATAACAAGCTTTGCAATCACTGATAATTATTTAATTGATGATATGATCATGCAATTAAATAATAACACCAAATTTAGAAAATAGGTTTTCTAAATAAGTTGCATATGAGATGGAACAACTTATTAGGATATTTTGTTCAAGAACATTACTTAGTGTTATTTAAGTTAGTTAGATAACATTAAGTAATAAAAGAGTATATAAGTTATACAATTAAAAGTTAATTGTACAACTTATAGGGGACTAGTTTTAATAAATTGGTAAATTAAGTTTTGGGGGGAAATGTGGTCTTGAGACCTATTTCGGCCGCCCCACCCTCTCCAATGAGGGATTTTTACTTTCTTGTAACCTTCACTATCTTGATGTACTAGTCCCACACTCCACAAGACATCTCTTCCTTACATGCAAAAAAAAATTAGAAGCTCTCATTTCTCTCTCTAAAACTCTCGGTATTTCAGCAGCTTTGGAGAGGATTTGCAGTTGTTTTGGTTTTCATCTCCCTAGCAAGAAGAGGTGTTTGCAAGTTAGCTTGGGGTATACAAGCTTGAGGGGTCCTTTCCTTGGAGCCTTGGCCGAATTTCGAGCATCCTTCATCCCTTTCTCGGTCGGTTTTAAGCTGAAGAAAGGTAGTTTTTCACAGCTCATTGTAGCTGTGATTTTATGTGCATTTACATATGTTCATAGCTTGCTTATTCTCATATTATGATCCTTTTGTTTTGGTTTGTTTCATACATATATATGTCACCATAAAAACATGAAATTTCAGCTTTATAATCATGTTTTAAAATATATATATCCGCTGCGTTTTCTTGAATGTTTAAGAGGTTAAACTTTGGTTTTATGGACCACAACCCATCAATGGCATCAAGAGCCGGTTATGTGGATAGCTTGCTTGTTCTTGTCGTTTAAAATTGTTTTTTATGGGACTTTATAACCCTTTTAAGGGCTGCTATATTCTGTTATGTTGAATCCCCAACTTTCAAGGTTATATTACACATGCTTGTGATTAAACCTTGAAAGATATGTATGTTGATATGTATGTTGTTTGGACAATATTTAAAACCGAAATTTCAGTTTATGTTCGCTGAAATTTTGTGGGTTTTGAGGGGATTCATTGTTTTATTTTGGATGATATGATGAATGTTTATATTGGTGCATAACCTAGCTTTTGGCCTTGTGTTGTTTGGATGATTGCAATGGTTGTATTTGTTTATTCAATGGGGTTGTATATTTATTTATTTGTGCTTTGTTTAAAATATAATTTATTTATTATTGGGTTGTAATAAATAGATTAGGTGCATTTTCATTTTACTAGATATCTTATATTAGGACTTATATCTTGTAATATGAAGATGTATGCATTGGAAGCACAAAGGAGAAACATGGAGCATTTTGGATGCGGTTTCAAGTGGGAGGCTTTTGGAAGCTTTCTATATGTTTTTGTTATGAACCTTAGGAATGCCTTTGGACCACACTTGTGATGGAAAACAAGTGTTGACCGCTTTAGATGCTATGGTTATGCACATATGCTATGTTGTTTTGTTTATATTATTGTGGTTGATAGCATGTATGTGATATTTGCTTTAACAAACCTCTACATGATCTTAACAAACTTATCAAATGGTTATTAATCATTAAAAGGTAATAAAAGGTTATTAAAATGATTTAATGATTTAAAGATTAAAATGGGTTTTAATCAAAGGACCATAGGGTATCTTGTATTTGAAAGCATGCAAATACAAGTACTTAGAGTTTTCTAAAACTTTAATATGAAATCTCTAATATTTTGAACGAGATCAACGCCGTCCTTTTACACAACACTTGAGTCACTTGGGAACTCTTAGTGGGATAAAGGTCACCTAACCATTTTGAGGGAACTTGTGATTTGAGGTGAGAATGCCTTATTTGTGGGATAAAGGTCACCTACCCACTTATTTTGGCAAACTCACACGTGGATGTAAGTAGGGTATCTTGATTTGCAAACCATGTCAAATGAATCACCTACGATGTGGTTTCCAAATGGTGTTGATGGGATTAACATGCCGACTTTACATATGATGTTTCAAGTCGATCCCATATCTTTAGAAGTTCCAAATGGTTGCAATCGTCAATCGTTGACCACCTTATTAATTTAAATCGTGGGACAAAGGTCACCTAACCGCAATTTAAATGAAATATTGGTTCTAGATTTTAATATGAAAATGACCTTCAAAGGTATTAATTATTAAAAAATAACAATATCGAAAATACTGAAATTGATCTTTGTTAATATTTTGTAGATGGAACGTCTAAATCATAACAATTTCATTGATTGGTATCGAAACTTGAGAATCATTCTCAAGCAAGAGAGACGATCATATATTTTAGACGACCCTATCCCCGATCAACCTTTTGAGGATGATGAGGAGGCCTATCACGATTGGCTTAAGTACACTAATGACTCCGTCCATGTGTCTTGTCTCATGCTGGCGAGCATGACTCCGGATCTCCAAAAGGAGTATGAAGTATGAACATCACGAAGCTTATGACATGATAACTCAGCTGAAGGAAACGTTTCAACAGCAAGCGAGGGTTGAGCATTCGAAACGGTTGAGCACTCCACGCATGTCGTATGGACGACAACCAATCGGTTTCATCGTATGTACTTACGATGAGAAGCCACATTGACCGCCTCGAAAGGCTTAGTTGTCCTGTCTCGAAGGAATTGGCCACGGATTTGATCCTTAATGGCCTTACCAAGAAATTCGAGACATTCGTGTTGAATTATAACATGAATGCGTGGGACAAAAGCATTGGTGAACTTCACTCAATGCTCAAAACGGCCAGGCGGCCATGGGTAAAACAGTTTTACCCGTTCTCACCATCAATGAAGGTGGGAACAAGAAAAGGCCTCAGCCAACACCCAAGGCAAAGGTTGCCAAGGGCAAGGGACTCGTATGGGGAAAAGGGAAAGGGGTGGTAAGGGTACCACCCAAACCACAGCAGAAGAAGCAAAAGGTTGCTACTAATGACCCATGCTTCAAGTGTGGGGAGATTGGACATTGGGCAAGAAATTGTCCTGTCCATCTCCAAGAGTTGAAAGCAAAGAGGGATGCTGGGCAAAACTCAGGTACAATATACATGATCCATATTGATTTAAACATGACATGCTCTAACACATGGGTATTAGATACCGGATGTGAAACTCACATTTGCAATTTGTTGTAGGGGTTCAAAAGAAGTAGTGACTTCAAGAAAGGGGATATTAGCCTCTACATGGGCAATGGGGCTAAAGTTCAAGTTGAAGCCCGTGGAGACTACATCTTGAAACCCTTCAAAATGGTTTGGAAGTAATTTTGAACAATGTTTTGTATGCTCCTAGTTTTACTTGGAATATTATTTCTGTAGCCCTATTAAAACAATTTGGATATGTATTATCATTTGTTGAAAAAGATATTTATGTTTCTTTAAATGATATGTTCTATTTTAAAGCTATTCCCATTAATGGTATTTATGAATTGGTTCATGAAAATACTTTAAATAGGTCATTGTACCAAACTAGCACCAAGAAACTCAAGTTGGATTTGAGTGATACCTATCTTTGGCATTGTCGTCTTGGTCATATAAACAAGAAAAGAATTCTAACACTACAAAAGAATGGTCTTTTAAAAACAGGTGAATGTGATTCATTTGATGTGTGTGAGTCTTGTTTACAAGGTAAAATGACTAAGGCACCCTTTAGTGGGACTAACGAAAGGGAAAACGATTTGTTAGGAATCATACATTCGGATGTATGTGGTCCATTTAAGCCAATGACTAGGAATGGTGAAAGATAATCATTACCTTTACTGACGATTATAGTCGCTATGGGTATGTGTACCTGTTAAGACACAAAGATGAAGGTTTTGAAATGTTCAAGATCTTTCAAAATGAGGTACAAAATCAACTCAACAAGTCGATTAAAGTTCTCCGCGCCGATAGAAGAGGTGAATACCTAAGTGATGCTTTTCAAGATCATCTTAGGAGTTGTGGGATTGTCTCACAACTCACTCCACCTGGAACACCACAACATAATGGTGTGTCTGAGAGGTGGAATCGAACCTTATTGGATATGGTCCGATCTATGATGGCTAGAAGCACATTACCTATATCATTTTGGGGTTCGCTTTGCTCTCCGCGGCCCGTATTCTAAATATGGCCCCAACCAAAAAGGTGGAAAGGACACATTTTGAGATATGGCATGGAAGAGTTCCATCCCTATCATACTTAAGGGTCTGGGGTTGTGAGGCTTATGTTAAGACTCCCACCCCAAACAAATTAGAAGTTCGATCCACTAAGTGTATCTTTGTTGGATATCCAAGAGATTCTATGGGATATTATTTCTATGATCCACTGGAACAAAAGGTGTTTGTTGCCAGGAAAGGTGAGTTCATAGAAGCAAGGTTCCTTATGGAAGGAACTAACAATAGAATAGTGGATCTTGTGGAGGATCAAGAACCACAACCTGATGCACGTTTGGTTGAAACTAGCACTCAACATGAGGATGTTGAGGATGATCAAGTGGTTGATCAATACACACAAAACATTCGCAAAAGTGGTAGAACTAGTAATCCACCTGAAAGATACGGATTTTTCATGGATGGATGCTATGTGGTAGATTCAGATGAACCAACCACATACCATGATGCAGTGTCCAATTCGGATTGTGACAAATGGCTCGAGGCCATGAGCGTTGAGATGCAACCCATGCATCACAATCAAGTATGGGACTTGGTTGTACCACCTCTTAACTCCAAAGTAGTTGGAAGCAAGTGGGTTTTCAAGAAGAAAACCGATATGCATGGAAACTTGGATACTTATAAGGCTAGACTTATAGCAAAGGGTTTTACTCAAACTCAAGGAGTTGATTATGATGAAACCTTCTCACCTGTTATGATGCTAAAGTCTATAAGGATATTGTTTGCCATAGCTACTCATTATGATTATGAGATTTGGCAAATGGATGTCAAAACCGCTTTCCTAAATGGATATCTTGAGGAAGATGTCTATATGGTTCAGCCTGAAGGTTTTGTCGATCCGAAACATCCTGATAAAGTATGCAAGTTAAAGAAATCAATCTATGGATTGAAACAAGCATCGAGAAGTTGGAATCACCGTTTTGATATAGAAATAATTAAATTCGGATTCATCAAAAACTCTGACGAAGCTTGTGTATATAAGAAAGCTAGTGGGAGCATCATCACTTTCCTAGTATTGTATGTTGATGACATACTACTATTTGGAAATGACATTCCAACCTTGGAAGGTGTAAAAACCTGGCTTGGAAGTTGTTTTTCCATCAAGGATCTTGGTGAAGCCGCCTATATTCTGGGAATAAAGATCTATAGGGATAGATCAAGGCAGTTGGTTGGTTTAAATCAAAGTGCATACATTGATAAAATCTTGAAAAGGTTCTAAATGGAGAACTCTAAGAAAGGTACGGTACCTATTCAAAGAGGAACGATATTGAGTACGACTTAATCTCCTAGCTCAAAGGATGAGAAAGATCAAATGAAGGCAATCCCATACGCATCTGCTATTGGATCAATCATGTATGCAATGATATGCACTCGACCGGACGTGTCATGCGCCTTAAGCATGACAAGCCGATACCAACAAAATCCTGGAAACAGTCATTGGATGGTTGTCAAGAACATACTTAAGTACCTAAGGAGGACAAAAGATATGTTCCTAATCTATGGATCTGGTGATGAAGAACTCATTGTAAAAGGTTACACGGATGCGAGTTTCCAAACCGATCGTGATGATTCACGATCACAATTGGGATACATTTTCATTCTGAATGGAGGAGCGGTCTCTTGGAAGAGCTCCAAACAATATGTGGTGGCTCTATCAACTACAGAATCAGAATACGTCGCCGCCTCATTGGCAGCTCAAGAAGTTGCATGGTTAAGAAATATATTGCCGATCTAGGGGTTGTCCCATCCATTCAGGACCCCCTAGAGATCTTTTGTGATAACGAGGGTGCGATTGCCCAAATCAAGGAACCTCGTGCTCATCAAAAGACTAGGCACATTGAGCGGAGATTCAACTACATACGAGATGAAGTTGAAAAAGGAAAGATATGTATTCGCAAAGTTCACACGGATCAAAACATTGCAGATCCTCTCACGAAGCTCCTTGAAAAGGCAAAGCATGAAGGTCATACTTGTGCCATGGGACTTTGATATTCTAGTGATTGCTTTTGATCTAAAATTGTGTATTTGGATATTTGGAACCTTTTATTATTTGAATAAAAATTATTTGGTTATAATGTTTCGATTAATATTCCAGTTTAGCATGTTTAATCCATGAGTAAATTGTTTACTCTAAATGTCCGTAGTCGTTCAGACTTGTGGGAACAAGTGTGAGGGTAAGATTATTACGAACTTGGATTGGTTGATATTCATGAGGATAATATAGAGCAATGGGTTGCTACCAAGGTTCATAGATATTTGTGGGATACAAATATTGGACTAACCCGCATCTCAAAGTTTACTACATGGAATCTTATTGATTGATCATAAGTAAATTTGAGTAAAGGCGAATATCATTTGGTATCCTCAGACCTGAGATACATATTGGTTTTTGATATTCACCAAGTGTCATACCTTGATCTGGTTATCCGCTGTTCTGAAATAATGGACAGTACATGAGACTATGTTCAGGTGTGACACAAGGTGATTGTGAGAAACGTATGTAGTCAAGATGGGATTTGTTCCTCTTATTCATTGAGAGGAAGATGTCTAAGGCCTGGATAAGTTAAATCAACAAGGAATGATCACTCTGTGTCCTTGGATTTAACATGACATCTGTAACAAAAGGATAGATAATCAATTCACCTAAATCATTTCAAGTAGGATACATGAATGGGATGATGTTATTGAATGGCTATAAGTCATGCGTATTAAGGGTAGTAAACTGTTGTTAGGCGGTATTTACTGATTGCATCAATCTTCTATGAATCTTGTGCAAATGGGAGATTGTTGGATTCTATATGCCCAAGACACATAGAACATTGATGCGGTTAGTATGTCATGATCCAAGTCGGGTTATACCCAATAACAAACTTTGCAATCACCGACAATTATTCAATTGATGATATGATCATGCAATTAAATAATAACACCAAATTTAGAAAATGGGTTTTCTAAATAAGTTGCGTATGAGATGAAACAACTTATTAGGATATTTTGTTCAAGAATATTACTTAGTGTTATTTAAGTTAGTTAGATAACATTAAGTAATAAAAGAGTATATAAGTTATACAATTAAAAGTTAATTGTACAACTTATAGGGGACCAATTTTAAAAAATTGGTAAATTAAGTTTTGGGGGGAAATGTGGTCTTGAGACCTATTTCGGCCACCCCACCCTCTCCAATGAGGGATTTTTACTTTCTTGTAACCTTCACTATCTTGATGTACTAGTCCCACACTCCACAAGACATCTCTTCCTTACATGCAAAAAAAATTAGAAGCTCTCATTTCTCTCTCTAAAACTCTCGGCATTTCAGCAGCTTTAGAGAGGATTTGAAGTTGTTTTGGTGTTCATCTCCCTAGCAAGAAGAGGTGTTTGCAAGTTAGCTTGGGGTATACAAGCTTGAGGGGTCCTTTCCTTGGAGCCTTGGCCGAATTTCAAGCATCTTTCATCCCTTTCTCGGTTTGTTTTGTTGATACATGTATGTCCCTAGATCATGATATGAATGTAATAGATCCTGTTTGTCTGATTCTGATATAATGTTTGGAATAATTAATGAAATGATATTGATTGTTTGTTATTTATAATGTTTAATATTTCATTAATGAGTCGATGTTAAATTGGTTAACTAGGTTTGTGGTTGTTTGAATTGGTACACATAATGTTATATTAATTAATACATTCAAACTTAACAAAATGAAGTTCTCATACGAATGGCCCATGCGAATGGACCATATGCATGAATAACTTCATACGAATGACGCAGTCGCACGACTGAACCAGGAGACTGGATCAGTCGTATGATTGTAACATAAGATTGGCTCAGTCGCACGACTGAACACTCAGTCGTGCGGATGAATCAACCGCATGGTTCAATCGCACGACTGAACCATACTAATGGTTCAGTCGCACGAATGAACAGTACTAACCTATAAATACAACCAATTCATGGAAAAACTAGAGCTTTCATTCTATTTCGACTCCAGACGTACCCTAGCCGTCCAGAAGCCCCCAAGTGGATACTCCAAGTTCATAGAATGCTGTAGATCGATTCCTAATCGATTCTTAAGGTTTGATTCAATACTTTATCGATTCTACATGCGTTCTCACTGATTGGATCGCCAATCAAATAGGATTCCGCACTATTTGATTTGGTTTACACGTTAATCATTCGGTATTTCGTTCAAATAACAGGTCCTAACAAGTGGTATTAGAACTCTGGCTCTTGATTACGTGTGATTCAATCAAGATTGATAAAAAGTTTGTGTTTTTACACTAAAAAACGCAATCTTTTGTGTCAAAAGTTGTCTTGGACGTTCCCTGCTCATCAAGTTTCGGTTTCTACGGCCTTAGGCGATTAGGGTTTGCGAAATTTCGAATTTTTACGGCTAAAACACGTTTAACCTAGAAATTTTCGCAAAACAGCAGCTTCAGTCGCACGAGTGAGCCATTCACACGACTGGACTTCATTCGCATACACCACACGCACGATTGGACTGATTCGCATCTCCATTCATACGACTAAACCATCCGTTCGCAGTGTTCATACGCCTCAGCTTCATTTGCACGACTAAACCAATCGTTTAGTTCAGCCGCACGATTGAACCAATCACATAGTTCATTCACACGGATAGCCCATTCGCATCACCCAGTCGCACCAGTTTGACAGTTTGTTTAGTACACTTAAAAGTTTATCAGGATGGAAGATCACATGTTAGTGTTTACTATCGGCAAGGACTCAAGGATCCAGAACTTAGTGTTGCTTGAGAGTGAGGTGGGGAATCATAATAAACCACCAAAACTCTTAACGTTAGATGAGTTTCCGCACTGGAAACAACGTTTTGAGATCTACCTCAATGGAGTGGATACAAATTTGTGGGAAGCTATCAAGACTGGGTATAGTATGCTGGTGGGAGCAGATGGGGTAAAGCTTACTTTGGGAGGGATGACTGATGCTCAGAAAGTTAAGTATAATGCAGAGAAGAGAGTTTATGCATTGATCACACAGTCTATTCCTAAAGATATTTTCCACCAGTACTCGGAGAGTAAGCAGGACAAGAAATTGTGGGATGAGTTGGAAAAGAGATACGCCGGGAATGCTTCGCTGAAGGCAATTAAAGCTAAGGAACTGAAGAAGGAATTTGACAACTTCTCATCGATGGGAAATGAGAGTTTGGATGATGTTATTGATAGATTCTACCATCTGAGGAGTGAATTGCATACACATGGTGTTGCTACTACCATGGAAGAAAGGTGTCAAATTTCGCTGACGGATTGCCGGAAAAGTGGGCTTCATTTCTGTCAAATCTGAGACAAAATGAGATGCTGGCAAAGTTGGATATCAATGACTTCATTCTAAAGCTGCGAGAAGAAGCACTTAGGATGAAGTACAAAGCTCAGAAGTCTTCGCACACTCAGAATCCAGCTTTGTACAATGCCACGCCTCAAGCTAAGACGTCTGGAGCACCTCTTCAGACTGCTTTCGTGTCAAGCTCATCTGGTCCTTCACAAGTCTCTCCTTCAGGATCAGAAACGTCAGGGTCTTCTAGTACCCAATATATCGGATCCGAAGCAAATGCTACCAGACTGAAGACTAGAATCTTGGAAACGTGACAGTAGAAGTAGCTCGAGAGCACATGGATCTCTTGGTAGCAGTGGTTCATTCTTATGATGGACTTGTTGCTGGGAAGATTGGAAACTGCCATCTGGCAGATGAGGACTACGAGTAGGTGGATGAAATAAAGCTGGAGAGGATGGATATTATGTGGGCCTTAGCTAGTGCTGTCCGGAGGGCGAAGAAGTTTGTGAAAAAGACCGGATAGAACTTGGTTGCTACTAAGGATACCACATTTGGCTATGACAAGAGTAAAGTGACCTGCTTTAACTGTGGAGAAAAGGGGCACTTCAAGAGAGAATGTGTGAAGCCAAAGAAGACTGGGAATGGGAACCCATTCTCGTCCTTTACTCGTCAAGACAAGCAAGCTAGCAGTTCTACTTCATCAAGCAAGGATCCAAAAGCTTGACTGCTCATGATGATGAAGGACAGGACTGGAGCTTTCGGTTTGTCTTTCCAAGGGAATATAATATTGCCAGTGTAGAAGATTTAGATGATGATTCCGCGAGTGAGGGAGATCTTGCAGTTGAGATAGCGATGTCAAATATTGAAGAGACAACTGCAACTGAAGTCAGCTACAAGCCTGAAGAAGGGATTTCAACAGCAAAGACAGAATCACCAGAACCAGAGACATCTGATGCTGCATTGATGGCTAACTCTTCTAAACCCCCTTAGGTAAGTACCACGAACCAACTGTTTAAAAATCATGCTTGTTCTGATTGTGATGCTCTTAGAGATAGCATAGATGAGAAATTTGCAAGGTTATTAGATCATAATGATAACTTAGTAAAGGATTTACAACTTTGCATTGAGGCTTAGGGAAACTGAAGTAGTTGCATTTAAGCAAGCTAATGACATTAGGTACTATCTTAACTCCCTAGAAGACACTAAGAAACAAAAAGCAGTCTTAGAAGTAGAAGTTAACTCTTTAAAGCAAAAACTGCACAGTTGGACAAGTTCATCTCATATTGTCCAACACTTAGTGAGAGAGCGTAACAACGGGGAGGGTTTGGGTTATAAAGTGGTTCCACCACCACCTGAGACCTTGATGAACACTAAGAGTAGACAATAATAAAAACCCCATCAAGGATCACGTGGTGTCTACTCCTCTTGTTAGTGATCCAGATTCCGCATGTTCATCAATTGAATCTGGAACAAAACAAAAGGAGGTCACTTCAAAGGCAAAGGGTAAAATGCCTTGTGTTAATCTGGAAAAAGAATTTGAAAAGGTTAATATAAAGTCCGGGTCAAACAAAGTCAAATCTGAATCTAAAAGGACTGTTAATGTTAATTTTTCACAAGCTTCATGTCAAAAACCAGTTAACCTAAAGGAAAAAGATGTTAAAAATGTTAAAATAATTGATTTTGTTAAACAGAAGAAAACATCAAAAGAAACAGAGTCAAAACCCAAACTAAGTGATGTTACTAGGGTGTCACACACATCTTCACAAAGAAAGTTTAATTATAAAGTTGATAGCAGGTCGTGCTATAACTGTGGAGAGTGTGCACAAATTGCTTCTTGTTGTCCTTACTATCAGACACCTAGGAAGAAGATTGAACTTCAGGACTCAAAACCTAGGTATTCTGAGAGGATTTCTTTAACTCCACCTAGAAGAACTAGTGAACATAACATTCAACCCATTAGCCAGTTGACTGTTTATCACAAACAGGCATTGCACAAATCTGGCGTATGGAATGAGAAGTCATCCTCTGTGTCTGATAATGATGACAAAAAGGAACCTGAGCTACCCTCACCCTCTAAGGGTCAATGGGTTGAATTCATGATGTGTGATGCCTTTGGGAAACCCAAGCCAGTAAAGGCTTGGGTTCCTAACCTAAACTAATGTTTTACATTGAATGTGCAGTGTGTTCACTACAGTGCTGAAACCCACACATGGATTGTAGACAGCGAAGCATCCAGGCACATGACAGGAAACAGGGCTCTTTTATCAAACGTCAAGCAAATAAAAGGAGGGCATGTTTCGTTTGCTGGAAACAAGGGAGGCTATATCACAGCTCAGGGAGAAGTTGGAAATCGGAAAGTTAAGTTTGATAAGGTGAACTATGTTCAACAACTTCAAAACAACTTACTTTCTGTTTCCCAAATTTCTGATAAAGTTTTTAAAGTCATATTCGACAACAAGAAGTGTTACGTCCTAAAGAAAGACTACATGATTCTGGAGGACCAAGTTCTGATGACAACTTCAAGATATAAAGACCTTTATGTTTTGGATCTCTCAAGAGCTTCTACAACGGATCAAGAAGTTTAGTGCTTTCTATCAAAAGCCACTGAGAAGGACTCCATCTCCTGGCATAGGAGAATGGGACACATCAATCAACGGAAGATGAATCACCTGATCCAGAAGGATCTTGTGAGAGGAGTTAATGTCAAGAATTTCCAACTTCTAGATTTTTGTGTAGCTTGCAAGAAAGGCAAACATACAAAGAAGTCACATAAGGAAAAGAAAGTTCATTCAATAGAACTTCCTCTTGAACTTCTTCACATGGATACGTTTGGTCCAGTCAGTACAAAGAGCATTGCAGGCGACTTGTACTGTTTTGTGGTTACTGATGACTACACAAGATTCTCTTGGGTAATGTTTCTGAAGTCCAAATCAGAAACATTTGAGTCATTAAAGGAGTTAGTAACCACACTGGAATCTCTCTACAAGCAGAAGGTGAGACAAGTACGCTCAAACAACGGCACTGAATTCAAGAATCAGTGGATGGAGGCTTAATGCAAGGAAAAATGAATTGTACATCAATTCTCTTCTGCCTACACGTCACAGATGAATGGTGTTGCTGAGAGAAAGAACAGAAGCTTGATAGAGACAACACGGACAATGTTGGCAGACTTGAAACTGCCTATCCAATTCTAGAATGAGGCAGTGGCTAATGCGTGTTATACACTGAATCGAGTTCTGATAGTCAAGCGCCACGGAAAGACATGTTACGAGCTACTACAACGACGTAAACCGAATCTGGAGTATCTCGAACCATTTGGCGTGCCATGTACACTTCTGAAGAAGACTCAAGAAGGTAAATTCAGCGAGAAGGCTGAGGAAGGAATCTTCTTAGGATACAACATACCGAACAAGAGAGTTTACAACAACTCAACGGGTCTAGTAGAAGTGTGGTGTAATGTTGATGTTCAGAGATATACCACACCACCTACCAGCAAAGGACCCGCCTACTTTTTCGACTATGATGGATTCTTTAAGTCCTTCAACATCCCTATATCTTCTTCTGATGATGAGTTAGCTACGTGAGTGATGGATGATATCTTGAATACACCATCTCTTGATTCAACATCATCGAGTTCACAAGGAGAATCATCTACTCAATCAGGGGGAGTAGTCGACGACAGTGACTCCTCCTTTGAAGATGAAGGTGAAGAAGATGACCAGAACAGTCAGGAGGAACAGGTTCCAGTTCCTGAAGTCCACAAGCATCTAACAGTGATGCACCTTCGACTTCGGAACCTCAAACTCCTTTTACCTCAGGTGCAGAACCAAATGTTCATAATCTTGGCTCTGAGGTAGCTGTTCTTACTACTCCAGGATCACGTCTAAACGTCTATCATCCCTTCGACAATGTCATTGGGGATGTCAGATCAGGAGTACAAACCCGAAATCAGCTCTACTCAGCTGATTATGCCTCTGTTATGGAAAAGGGATACATTCATGATGGTGCTTATTAGTGTTTTGTCTCGCGGTTTGAGCCAAAATACATCAGTGATGCACTAAACGATGAGGCATGGGTGAGTGCCATGCAAGAAGAACTTCTTCAGTTCAAGAAGTTAGGAGTATGGACTCTGGTAGATAGACCTAAAGGTGCTAAGGTCATTGGCACCAATGGGTCTTGAAATGCAAGAAGGATGACCAAGGGGTCATTATCAGGAACAAGGCTTGACTGGTTGTTCAGGGATTTCGCCAAGTCGAGGGGATTGACTACAATGAAGTGTTTGCACCCGTGGCACCCTTGCCTATGCATCGTATATGAAGATTAAAGTCTACCAATTAGATGTGAAGAGTGCATTCCTTCATGGGGAAATTCGAGAGACAGTGTATGTCAGTCAACCCGAGGGATTTGAAGATCCTTATCATCGGGACAGTGTTTACAAACTTGACAAGGCCTTATATGGGCTTCATCAAGCTCCAAGGGCCTGGTATGAGAAACTCTCAACTCATCTTGTGAAACATGGCTTTCGCAGGGGAGTCATTGACTGCACACTATTCATCAAAGAAAAAGATGGAGACCTACTGCTAGTACAAATCTATGTCGATGACATAATCTTGTGTTCAAAGAACGAAGAATTATGCAAAGACTTTGAAGCAGTTATGAAGAAAGAGTTTGAGATGAGTGCTATGGGGGAGATGAATTTCTTTCTCGGGTTACAGGTGGATGAGACACCAAATAGGATCTTTCTACATCAGACCAAGTATGTGGGAGACATTCTCAGTTGGTTTGACATGGAGAATGCTTCCGCTGCTGGGACTCCACTTGCTACAAATCCTAATATAGCACCTGACGATAATGGAGATATGGTAGATGCCACAATGTACCGAGGAATGATTGGATCCCTCATGTATCTCACTGCCTCAAGACCTGATATCATGTATGCTACATGTTTATGTTCTAGATATTAGGCTAAGCCTAAGGTTAACCATCTGATTGGGGTCAAAAGGATATTTCCTTATTTGAAGGGTACACCCACACTTGGTTTGTGGTATCCTCATGATGATGACTTTGAGCTCACGGCGTGTAGTGACTCGGATTACGGGGGCTGCAAGATGAACTACAAGTCTACATCAGCAGGGTGTCAATTCTTTGGGAGGAGATTAGTTACCTGGCAGTGTAAGAAGTAGACCTCGGTTGCATTGTCAACCTGTGAAGCCGAATACGTTGCCGCGGCAAGTTGCTGTTCACAAATCATCTGGATTCAACAGCAAATGCGGGATTACGGTTTAATGTTTTCTTCTACTCCTATCTTTGTTGATAACTCTGCTGCAATTGCAGTAACTAAAAATCCGGTACAACATCCAAAGACCAAACACATCGGTATTAAATACCATTTCATAAGAGACTGTTTTGAAAAGAACTTAATCGATGTGGTAAATATTAATACTGACTTTCAACGCGCTGACCTCTATACAAAAGCCTTTGATAGACCATGTTTTCTATATGTGTTAGAGGTCAACGGCGTTAAAAAGAAAAGTGATGTTATTCCTGATAATGATCATGTGTAGTCGGATGCATTGTAGTTATATTTTTCTTTTTTATTTTTCCTTATTAAATTAAAGTCATGTTATTTAGCTGTCTGTTAAAATCCTAAAATAATTAAATCCTGTATGATTTTAGACTTTTATGGGGAGAGTAGGTCAGCTAGTAACATTAAAAAAAACGAGAGAGAAGGAGTGGATAGCTGATATAAGGTAGATCCTATCTGTGATACCGATTCAAACCTTTTGGAAAATGATAGTACACAGGAACAAATCAAAAGGACTTTAAAAAAATTAATTTAGAAAAGATGCAAAATTCAAAGTATAAGTCTGTGTATTCTAAGCAATATAAAAGGAAGATGATAGAAAAACTGGTAACTAACAAGGTAACACAAAGAAAGTAGACCTAGAGGTTGCTAGACCACAAATGATATGTCGGTAGATTCAACACAATAGATGATTAGACCTGACTGGTGATCTCAAGATCAAACTAAGTTGTTCAACTGACTGTAGGCTGCCATCTTATCACTGGTTAACACAATCAACAATATTCCAATAAGGGGTAATGAGGTTGTAAACGCCACAAATGTGTGCGGATGACCATAAATAGAGCAAAGCATGAAAAATAATTGAATGACAAATGCTATCAAGCTAATGACTTATGTTGTTGGTGCATTCTGTGTAAAAGAAAATTTAGCTGCTCTAACAAGAAGATAGGTTGTGTGCCTCTCTGCTGTGCGATGGCACTGACCTGAGGATAAGCATAACCTAGATATTCTAGAACTCGTTGTTGTTTGCCGCCTCTCTGCTGTGTGATGGCACTGACCTGAGGATTGGCTTCTCTTTGAAAGCTCTAAGAATAGTCTCTTCTAGTAAAAATACCTGTAGACCGCTCAAAAGCTCCTGAGGAATGTTGATTACCATATAAGTGTGGGATCCAAAATGTTAGTTGAAATAATTAAACCTAAAACTATCACCAGTTTGTGTCTAAAGTCTGTGTATGGATTTAAGAGGACAAATATACTGACAATCATTGTGGCTGCAATTCTTGAAAGTTCAAATCAATGTGGGAATCTAATAGTACCAGTGTGATTTCCTAAATTTGCTAACGACTCTGGACGAAAACCAAGAATTGAGCATCAAAAGGTTTTGATAACAAGTCCCAAATGATTTGACTTGCCTGTATGATTCCAAATTTGAATTGGTCCAGGTGTGGTCAAACTAAATTGAAGCTGCCTATTCTGGAACCAAATCTTGTAGATGTCTATCTTAGGATTTATCTCTCACAAATAGTCAAAAACAAGCTTTATTTTTGTATTTAGTTTAAGTTTCTAGTTAGTTAGTCATTTTAGGTTTTTTGTTCGTCGGACTATATCATGAAAATCAGTATGGGATTAACTCACCTAAAAGGGTCATGTCTGAGATGGCCACATGTGTTTTCAAAGTTTTAAAAGGGTCACGTCTGAGGTGACTAAATTGTTTAAAAGGATCACGTCTGAGGTGATCAAAAGGTTTTCAAGTTAAAATGATCATGTCTGAGATGATCAAATGCTCATAATGTTAATATCAACAGGTAAAAAGGGTTTAAGTGCTAAATGTTCATAACTGTAACCCATTCGCACAAATGGATCATAAGTATGGACCAACCATGCGAATGGATCCCATTCGCACGACTGAACATGAGATTCAGCCATTCACCTGAATGGCTTATCAGAATGATCCATTCGATCAAATGAAAGGGTGCAAATGAGTCAGTCGACCTACTGAGACTTAGTCGGTTAACTGAAGGTGTGAATGAAAGGGCATGAATGAGTCAGTCGACCGACTAAGACACAGTCGGCCAACTGAATGCGATTGACTGGGCCAATCGCACGACTGAGCCTCAGTCGCCCGAATGAACTGAGCAAATGAGGCCAGTCGGCCGATTGAACTCAGCTTCAGTATTTAACGGGCCATAGTTGATCGCATTCCACTCATCACCCTCAATCGCTCCTAAATCGCACCAAGTACCGTTACTCTGCTAAAATTCCTCTCGACATTGTTTTTTACATCTTTATTGATCTTCTGACGTGCGTTGACGTTTATACAGGTATATTTCAGTGAAATCTTACCGAAATCAGAAGACATTGAACCCAAATTCGTGATATTCGAGTGAAACAAGAACCGGACTGTAATTGACCTAATAACCAACATAAACTAAGCAAAATGTTAAAATTAAGTTTAATAGGTTATTCGTGACAAGATGGCGAGTCTAATGGACCATTAAACCATGTTAAATTACTTGAATTGGTTAAGATTTGAACCACTGGCGACTGAACAGTGGGACAAGCGACTGGTCGTCTGGATGAACTCCAATCGCACGATTGAATCTTGCGATTGTGTCAATCGGCCGAATGCACCATGCGAATGAACTCAGTTGGCCGACTGGACCAATCGCAGACTCAGCCAACAGATTGAACTCAGCGCATGTCTCATTCACATGAATGAGCTCAGTCACATGAAAGGAGAACCGACTGACTTCAGTCGCATGATTCATCCGCACGAATGAATCAGATTGAATTTAAACTATACACCTTGAACTGAATTTTGAATGTATGACTCTCTAATGGTTCTGTGTCTTGTGTTTCAGGTCAATGGCTGATAGATGGTCCATCAATCCAAAGCACAATATATGTGCTCATTTCGACCATACAACTCGGGATGGGGCCGAGTTTACAGAGATTATTGCGTTCCTTCAACGTTCTTGGATACAAAAAGCCATATCCACACCGTGTCTCCTTATAGTTCGTTACATCAGGCTTTCTGGGAGAATGCCTCCGTAAATCATTCACGTGAGCCTTACAGCATACGGAGCTCCATTCATGGTAATGATATTGAGATTACAGCAGCTGACATCTAGAGAGTACTTGATTTTGGGGACGATATTAATCACCCCACCAGACTACATCCATTTACAGTCAGAGGTTGCTTTCTCAGGATCAAGTATGCTGGGGACATCAACTCAGGTGTGCTCAACAAGAGCAACCTGTGTCCCCAGTATAAGTACTTGGCGCATGTGATCTTGAAGTGTATTGCTTCTCGAAGGGGTGGGTTTGATGACCTGTCAGACCAGATTCAGAATGCCTATGTGGCACTGGTGCTGAACCACCCCTTAAGCTTCTCGAGAATGATCTTCTCATATCTGGTGAAGAATCTGGAGGCCAAGGGGGAGGAGGGTTTTTGTGTGTACCCCAGATTTCTACAGCTGATCTTTGACGAGAAGCTGCCATTACTTCCCAAGGAGAGCCATGATGCGGTTGCATTAGAGATTATGGATGACACGACTTTAGGTCGCATGAGAGTGTATCGGGGCAAGCAGGTAAAGCCCCAGGTAAAGAGGTTGATCAGCCATCTGGCCAATGAAAGATATGTGGCGCCAGGTAGACGCAAGTGGCGTCATGATGACAGCGATTCAGACGATGATAGGCTATTGCTCCCAGAGCATGATTCAGACGATGATGACAGTGGGGATGCTGGGGATGATATGCCGATTCCATCGAGGGGCATAGCTTCAGATGTTATACCTCCAGTATCTGCCCCAACAGGCGACGTAGCTAAGTCAGCGGGTTTCCACCAGGACTTCATACCTGGTGAGGAGGAACAAGAGTCGGATGAGGAGCCCTTGACGAGGAATGTGGGGAGCAAGGTTGTTCCCACAGAGTATGGACTCTAGGCGGTTGGTGAACGCCCCAGGGATTCGGGAGAGACGACTGCAGATCCTAGCTAAGCCCTTGAGTCAGCTAGCCGTGTTCTAGGGGGAGCATCCACCTCGACTGGATCGAGGAAGGAAAGGATGGCTCAGTCCCATGACCAGAAGAAGAAGAAGAGAAGACTCACCTTCGCCACCACCACAACCACTACATCTACCACCACCACTACCACTTCTACAGCCACACCATCCACCACCACAGCCACCACAACTACCACTACCACCACCACACCTCCCACCACTGTACATATGCCAACCACCACCATATCTTTCACTCCTACATCACCTCCACTATCTCACAGACCCAACCCCATCTTCACCACAGCCACCACCACCACCACTAGCCACCAAGCAGGACCCTCATCCCATCCCGCACATATATGGATCTCCTCTACCTCCAATTAGGGTAGAGGAACAGCTTTCCGCGCTGAACCGGATGGTGATGCGTTTATTAGCTGCTGATGAGGAGAAGAAGACGCAGATCCGTCATCTGACAGATCTTACTGTAGCGCAGTCTTAGCATATCTTGGAGCAGGCTCGGTTGATAGATGAGTAGGCCCAACAAATGGTTGCTCAAAGCCACGAGATCACCCAACTCCAAAAGCATAGTGTCACATCTACTAAGAAGATTGAAGAGTTGGAGGAGGCTAAGAAGATCATCATGCTAAAGCTTAAGGGATCTAAAGACGAGCCACTAAAGATTAAAGAGGCAGACGAAGATGATAAGGATGATGATGATGATGATGATGATGATGATGATGATGAGACTGAGGATGATGAGGGGATTGAGGACGAGAGGACAGAGGAGAGGAATGAGGATGATGATGAGGAGGGGATGCAGCTACATCTGCCTCTACTCAAGGTCAGGATAGGAGATCCAAGAAGAAACAAGACCAACAAGCTTCTTCCTCTGCTCCACCAAGCGATGATTTAGTGATCCAGGAGAAAAGTAATGATTAGATGTCTATATATTTGATTAATTTTGTATTTGAATCATGTATTTAAACTTATGTATTCAATGTTTATATTAAAAATTAATGCATTCTATTTTGATTATTAACTACTGGTTGATGTGTTACATGTTTAAATCAAACAGATCCAAACTATCAGAGGAACGAGTTTGATGTTGCTCCCCTTCAGCATATCAAAACTCAGCTAACTATGATTCTTGACCTGCAAGGATAGTCAGAAGGTCGGTGAGTTATACCCCTGAAGAAGGGGAAATAATTCATGATCTAGCAAATGAGCAACTAGCTAAGATCTTCAAGTTAATTCCGGATGAGATTGTGAAGGATGCTCCAAGTGCGACTCGACAAGTGACGAAGAGCTTAATGACGTTGATGAAATAGAGATAGAAGATGTCACTGTAGAGCACTACCCTCAGTATGCTGACAATGAGGGAAATGTGGTCCCCAATCTGGGTGAATCCTTTGTCGGTGATACGTTTGAGGTGTTAGACAAAATGGACCAGGAGTTAGAGAAGACAGAGGGAACGGCCCAAGCCTCAAATGATGATGTTGATATCCGAAAGGCTGAGTGGGCTGCCTGTTTTGAAGAAGTTAGAGCCTAACGCGCTGCACCTAAACAGGACGCCTACACCAAACTCTACAGAGTCAAGAAACATCATAAGGTGTCAGGTAGGATTATAGCATGGGTATATTTTGAGGACCTTAACGTCTATGCAGTTAAGAGGGAGAAAGGCATAAAGTACTTAGATTTCCACATGATCTAAAGACTCTACCAGGTTTTGAGCTCAACCAGCTGGCCAAACTGAAGCTGTTGTATGCTGACCCGAGAAAGATGTCAGGCTGGTTTAAGGTTACCCTAAGGAAGGAGCACCACATCAGGTGGGTTAACTTCAAACCCCAACAGCCTATAAGGTACATCAGAAGGTATGAAGTTAATACCATTACTGGAAAGCCAAAGATAGTGTTGAAGTGGAGTCCTCCACGCACGATGTCAAGAATCCCACTCAGGGAAATGTCACAGGACTTCACTCCACACTTTAAGTGGTGGTACTACGATTGGAGGACAGGAGAAGCGGTCATAGTCCTAAACAAAGAGGGCCAAATGGATACTATCAGGGTATTTGACCCAATGTGGCTTACCAACTTGTCAGCTAATGATGTTTACACTCTATACAAGTGGTCACTGTTCTATGATACGCAAGATATAGTACAAGCCCTCCAGTTCCAGAATGTCATAAGACTCTGTTTTGCATTTGAGATTCATGCAGGAGTCACAAAAGAGGATAAGTACAAGAAGTATAAGGAGGTAATGAAGAAAACAAGACATTAGAGAGATCTAGGTCCAAGGGGGAGTTTGTTGATACATGTATGTCCCTAGATCATGATATGAATGTAATAGATCTTGTTTGTCTGATTCTGATATAATGTTTGGAATGATTAATGAAATGATATTGATTGTTTGTTATTTATAATGTTTAATATTTTATTAATGAGTCGATGTTAAATTGGTTAACTAGGTTTGTGGTTGTTTGAATTGTTACACATAATGTTATATTAATTAATACATTCAAACTTAACAAAATGAAGTTCTCATACGAATGGCCCATGCAAATGGACCATACGCATGAATAACTTCATACGAATGATGCAGTCGCACGACTGAACCAGGAGACTGGATCAGTCGTATGATTGTAACATAAGATTGGCTCAGTCGCATGACTGAACACTCAGTCGTGCGGATGAATCAACCGCATGGTTCAATCGCACGACTGAACCATACTAATGGTTCAGTCGCACGAATGAACAGTACTAACCTGTAAATACAACCCAATTCGTGGAAAAACTAGAGCTTTCATTCTACTTCGACTCAAACGTACCCTAGCCGTCCAGAATCCTCCAAGTTGATACTCCAAGTTCATAGAACGCTATAGATCGATTCCTAATCGATTCTAACGTTTGATTCAATACTTTATTGATTCTACGTGCGTTCTCACTGATTGGATTGCCAATCAAATAGGATTCCGCACTATTTTATTTGGTTTACATGTTAATCATTGGTATTTCGTTCAAATACCAAGTCCTAACATTTTTTAAGCTGAAGAAAGATAGTTTTTCATAGCTCATTGTAGCTGTGATTTTATGTGCATTTACATATGTTCATAGCTTGCTTATTCACATATTATGATCCTTTCGTTTTGGGTTTGTTTCATACATATATATGTCACCATAAAAACATGAAATTTCAGCTTTATAATCATGTTTTAAAATATATATATCCGCTGCGTTTCTTGAATGTTTAAGAGGTTAAACTTTGGTTTTATGGACCACAAACCCATCAGATGGAATCTTCATCAATCAAGAGAAGTTTGTTGATAAGCTTTTGAAAAAATTCAAGCTACAAGATTGTCAATCCATCAGAACTCCAACTAACATTAACACCAAGATTGATCCTAATGCAAAAGGGAAATCTATAGACCAAACGTTATACAGATTTGTGATTGGATCCTTGATGTATTTAAGTTCATCTAGACCTGACATAATGTATGCTCTTTGTGTATGTGCCAGGTATCAATTAGACCCGAAGGAATCTCACCTTATCGATGTCGAATGCATATTCAGATATCTGAAAGGAAAAGTAGCTCTAGGGTTATGGTATCCTTATGAAGGAAACTGCCAGTTACATGGATATACTGATAGTGATTATGGGGGATGTAGTCAAGATAGAAAATCTACCATGGATGGTTGTCAGTTTTTGGGTCCTCGTTTAGTCCCGATGGCAGTATAAGAAATACCCAAATGTCTCGGTCTCAACTACAGAAGCTGAGTACATTGCTGCATGAGCAGGATGTTCTCAAATCCATTGGTTGCAAAATCAACTACTGGATTACGGGTTCAATTTTCTTAAAACTCCTATTTACATTGATAATACTACTGTTATGTTTATTACTGCTAATCCTGTCTATCATTCAAAAACAAAACATATCAAAATTTGATATCATTTTCTCAAAGACAACTCTGAAAAAGGTTCAATAATTTTAATTCAGATATCAACTGAAAAACAATTGGCTGACTTGTTTACTAAAGCTTTCTTACCAAGAAGGTTTGAGTATCTAGTTAAGTGAATTGGTCTTATTAATAATGTTGAAAACTGATTTTTTTATTAAAATGATAATAACCTTCCCTCCTTTCCATAACAAATCAAAAGTTACACAGTCAAAGTAAACTGCCTTGTTATCTATATTGTGTGTGCTTGTTAAATGCAAAAGAAAATACAACATGAGAAAATTACAAAAACAAAAGAGAAAAGTATAAACTTAAAACACACAAACATTTGTTATCATTCTTTAGGATTGAATCTACCATAGCAATATATAAGAAATGATAGTACATCAGTTTTAATTAGCTGCATACTTCACTCGTTCATAAAGTCTGAAATGATCAGCTATGTTTTGCAGGCAAGGTTATGTATCATACTGAAAAATTAAATTCTTGTGATTAACTAAATAATCTATGCATTTGTGTGGTTCATCTTAGTTCTTATGAGTAGTGTTGATTTTTTTGATTGATTGCTTGTTACGTCATAATCTCACACTTGGTGGTGATATGAAAAACCATGAGATCTGTTTACCGCATCTGTTCACTTCTCTATTATGAGTCATCATAGACTTGAAGTGACGAAGTATCCTTTGTTGTAAGTCATTACAAACTTGGATACTCTCACTTGATGCATAAGATGCCAATAAGCACAATCCTTTCAAAAGTCCAAAATGGATGCCCTATGATTCATATGAATCATCTCTATCTATTTCTTTATGAAACGGATTCAGAGATTATCTAATGGCTTGTCCATGGTGATTTTCTCAAAGATTATCTAATGGCTTGTCCATGGTGATTTTCTCATAGATTATCAACTGGTTTTGCCATGATGATTCTCTTATTGACCTAAACATGAGATCTGGTTATACATATATGTGAGGTCTTTAAGTTTAGTAAAAGTTCTTGCTTGCATACCTTGATGAGGGTCACATTCTCTAAGTCTAAGTGTGAATTACATAATGTCATATCTAAATCAACCTTAATAAATCCAAGAATTGAAAAAGTAAGTGTAGTAATCCTTTTGCCAAAGCATTCATTGTATGTCCTTAGATCTTATGTCTCCTATACTATGGTAACACTAACCTCGAACACACTTGATCAGGATTTAATCAATGTCTATGACTATTCACAATTTTTTTATTTCATTGTGTTGATTATTAATAGATCTGATCTCACTGCGGGCATGTAATTTAGTATGTAGAATTTTCTTCTGCTTTAATTGAATTTTCACATGATTTTATGTGTGTAGGCATGTTGATGATGATTGGTGTATCTTAATTTTTAACTTCTATAAACTTCTAAGTTTTTCAACTTAAAAGTTTAGGGGGAGAAAAGATAAATGATTAAAAATTAAGTACATGATTGGATGATAAAGGATGATGCAAAAATATTCAAAGCAAGTGTGCGTTTGAGATGTTTAAAGATGAACCTAAAAAGATTTAATTATATATAAATTGTGGAAAATCTTTTTGCAAAGAATTGAGAATGCTTGTAATTTTATGAAATTTTTTAGACTAAAATGACGGGAAATGAGTTAAAAATGGAAAAGTAAAAAAACAAAATTTGGTCAAAAGTCAAAATTTGGGCAAAAAGTCAAAGTTTTGGTCAAATAGTCAAAGCCATAGTCATTTTTCAAAGATTTACCAAAGTTTGAAAATTTTTATGAAAAATAGTGAAATTGGTCAAAAATTGTGATTTGAATGATTTTGTGAAATTTGGATAAGTGTTAGACGTATGGATGTCTCATGCACCTAAACAGTGTTCATAAGTCTATGTTAAGTGTTGGACAAACTCATGTGCCTAAATAATGGTCATAAGTCTGAAAATCTGTTTAGGTTTGGGCGTTTTGCATAAGCTCATGCGCCTAAACAGTACCAGATGTCTCATATTAAAAATAAACAAACTATTAGGCATTTCATAGTAGGTTATGCACCTGAACAGTGCTCATGCGCCTAAACAGTGCTCATGCGCCTAAGCAGTGCTCATGCGCCTAAGCAGTGCTCATGCACCTGTACAGTGCAAATGAGCCTATATGTTTTTAAGCACAATTTGACCAAGTGTAACTCATGCGTCTAAGGTTCTTACGCCTGAACAGGGGTAATACGCCTGAACAGTGCCAATGTGCCTAGACCTCATGCGTCCAAACAATAGTCATGCGCCTAAACAGTGGTAATGCCTCTAAGGGTTTTTACACTTGTATAAATTTGACACTTGCACAGAATTTCATATCATTCGAACATTTCACACTCGTTCATTATATTCTTATTCTCAAAGCTTTGACTCACTCAAATACTCACTCATTACTTAGTTCTACTGAGATTGTTTGATCGTATAAGGTAATATCATTGATTGTGATTAACATCATGAGTTTATTTCACCAAATCAGTATGTAAAAACATCAAAATTGATTGGGTGTTTGATCCCTATTTGGGCGTTCGAACCCTAATATCTTGAATGAATCTGAAATGGTTGATTACATGTGATTGTTTGTTAACAATGGAACTTGAAAGTGTTAATGATAATGGATTGCAAACATGTTAACATCATCAAAACAAGATTTTCATCAAAAAAATTCTGATGATTCGATGAACTTGAGAGTTAAAATAATAATAAAATAATATGCTTGAAATGAATCGACAAATTGCTATTTCAAATAAAACTTAACTGTTAGTCATGAAAATTCAACATGTATATCCAAATCAATTAGAAACAAATCTCTTAATTGATTATATATCTTAAAATTTGATTAAATCATCAAATAGCAATTTCAAATCTTTGAATTTTATTAAAAATTAATTAAACTTTAAAATATAAAATTTTATTAAGAAAACATAAAAGTTAGTGAAGGATTTATTCATTTATACAAATTTGATAAAAACTTAAACGAGTTTAAAACCTTCAAACTAATTCTTGTTTCTTTGTGATTAAGAGATGGATTCTTTAAAGTTTGAGCCAAAGCACAATGTTGTTGCTTTCCTCAATGAAGATGTTAGAGAAGCTGCAGGATATGAAAAGATGATTAGATTTCTCCTAAGGACTAAATATGCCTATGCTATGTGTGCCAGGCCGGCCATATATGTTAGACTAATCAAGATGTTTTGGAGAACTGCAGAATTTGAAGTTGATGATAATAGAAAAGTAGTAAGAGGATTCATTACTAATGACAGAATGATTGAAGTATCTGAAGATTCTATCAGAGCTTCATTAAATTGGGTGAAAATGAAGATCAAGATTTATATGAGTTCACTTTTAATGAGTGTTGAGAGACATTTATAAAGATGGGTCACCCAAATAACTTCCTAAAGAAGCAATTCTTTAGAGCAAGAGTTCATAATCACTGCAAGCTTCTATGCTATATATTTCAACACTGTATGTCAAAAAGAAGTGTAGGATGGAACTCATCTCTAGTTGATATAGCATCTCCCATAGTAGCTGTAGCCACTAACCGAAGATTCAACATGGCTAAGTGGATGATGAATGGGTTTATATTCAACTTGGAGAAAGGAAATATGACAAATACTTGATGTATCCTAGATTTCTCCATTGATCATAAATGAGGAATATCTAGACATACATGCTTATGGAGTACAAGGTGAAAGACTTGATTTAGAGCATATGTCTGAGGTGGTGTACAAGAGACTAGCAGTGATTACAAGTGCTGAAAATGTACCTTTATTTGAGTATATGAGAAATGTAGCTGGTGACAATATTGACATTAATCAGCAACACTTTCATTTGACTGAGGACGAGTCTATGAATCCTAATGATCTTATTGAAGATGTAATGGAAGAGATTGCTCAAGAATCTACAGAAGAGGATGATGATGAAGAGGATGATAATGATGAAAGTCATGCTAATAATAATGATGATAATGATGATAACAATGATGATGATGATCAAGGAGGTGATCAAGGAGGTGAAGTTGAAGGAAATATTAAAGAAACTGTTCAAGAAATGGATAGTGAGCAAACCATTTCTAATCAGAGGAATGAGGAAGATAGAAATATAGATGATGTTATTGATGTTGAAGTAAATGATCAAAGAAATGATGAAGATATTGAGCATGAGAATATAGAGAGTGTTGATTTGATTTTAACCAAGCATGAGAATATAGAGAATGTGATTTCTACTAAGCAATCCCAAAGTCAAGAAGTTGTGATTGTAAAAAAGAAAGAACAAGAGATGAAACAAACAACAGATGTTTGTATTCAAACTGAAAGAGATGATGATTCTGATGAAATTGATATGTTGAAGTCACAAACTGTTGATCAAAATCAGGAAATTGAAAGATTAAAGAAAGAAAATGCTATGTTGAGAGCTAATGATGAAAAGAAGAATGTTATGATGTCAAATCTTGAAGAAAAAGTAAAGAGAATGTTTAAAGAGATTGAAAACTTAAAAGAAAGTTTGAAAGAACCTGTAAAGGAAAGGGAATTAATTGTTGAGGAAGAATCTGTTCAAGAACCTCAAGAAATTACAAATGAAAAGTTCACTGAAGCAAAGAAAGGAAAAAGGAAAATAGATGAAGTTGAAACATCTTCAGTTCCTCTTAAAGTTCAAAAGACCATTGATACAGTTGAAACTGTAGAAGAAGCAGATATGCAACAAAGAATTGTAGAACTTGATGATATTGAATCAGATTTGCCTGATGAATGGTATGATAAAGTGTTAGAAGATGAAGACGTATGTGATGTTGCTGATTCTCCTGTTGAAATGATCCAAGATGACATCCTATTGATTTTGAAGACAAATACAATTATTTGATTAGGAAGAGGTATAATAGAGTATATTTGGATGGACTGATAGTGACTCAAATAAATGAAGAGTATAAGAAATGTATGCTAGCAGAGTCCTTAGCTCCAGCAGATCCAATTGACATAAGTATTTAACAAGGAGAATGGACTCGTTGGAATTAATGTTGAATATTGATGATGTTCCTGTGAGAGAATTGTGCCACTCTAATCCAAATGTTATGAGCATTCTAGCTTTGAGAATGTGGTTGCAATCAAAGAATTATCCAAGGAAAAGGTTGAATAAGCTTCAAGGTGAGTCCTTAGAAGAATTGTGAGAAGTTTCCAAGAAACTAAGAAGATGTACAACAAAATGATCATTCTAGATATGGATAATCCTCAATATCTAAAAATAACCAAAAGAACCAAAATGCTAAAGCTTCAGGAGATTAAGTCAATGGAATTAGTAGGAAGAACTCATGAGCACATAAAAGAGCTTATGCATATGTTTTCTAATATTGAGAAACATGGATACAAAGTGTCTCTTGATCAAAAGCAATTGTGGAATAAAGCTAGATCAGCAGGAGATTTAGTACGAAATGTGTTACAAATCGACAATCAATTTTTGAATTGTTGAATGCAGTCATTGTGCCTCATAAAACCAAGGATGTGAAGATCATTGCATGGAAATATGATGAGATATTGATGCTTTTCTAACTAAAAGAGTAAATGCTATTTGTGATGTGTCTCATTTATACTCTAGCATCATTGCCTTAGCAATACAAGATATGAAAGAATTACATAAGTTATCTCTTATTAATCTCACAAAGGCTAAAAGGGGAGAAAATTTTGTGAAGTTACTTGATAGAGGAATAACTAGAATACCTGCATTTCTTTAAACTCATTATGACCAAGAAGACAAGATTTATTTTGACATGTTGAAAAGAGTATCAAAGAAATGTGAATCTAGTGAATCAATTGAAGAATGTTATCCAGAAACTTTCAATTATACATGGTACTTAATCATCCAAACCATTTTTAAGATGGTTTTATGATTCATCTACTTTTCATATGAAGCTCGTGAGGAATTTTGATGATTGGGACAGTGATATGATATGTTTGTGTGGAGTTTTTGAACTCAAACTTCTTCATCCGAGTTATATCTCTTTCTTGTCCAATCAAACTTTTGAGCAGGTATCTCCAGCAGAAGCAGAGAATGACAAAAGATACTTTTTGACTATTATAAAAGTAATGAATGCTGCTATAGAGAGGATTTCTTTAAGGAAGGTGATGGCATATGCAAATATTAAGAAGAAAGACATAAAAGACATAGAGTTCATGAATATTTCAAGCAAGGGAGTGTTAGAGATCTACACAAAAGAGAATCCAAAGCCAATAGAGATGTATGCAAATATTGATATTGCAAGCTTAACAAAAGAAACATTGTTGGAGATGGAAGCTATGGAAATAAACTAATGATTTCAAGCCAGAGAAAGGAATTGTAGCTGGGAAGTTCAAGTCTTTAGTCAAGACAACTCTTCAAGGACAAGAGCTATAGAAATAGAAGCCGATGTTCAAGATTAAAGAAGAACCAGAAGATTTCTTTTGTTGAAGACAAAAGCAAATCTTAGGGGAGTATTGTTGGACTCCTAGGAAAGATTAGCATTTTAGTCTTTAGATAAGTTTTATCATAGTTTAGGGACTTATTATGTAATTTGTTTCTTGTTATTAGTATAAATAGGATTTCTTTGTATTTGTGCAGGTTAGACTTTGCAATAGTTCTCTCAATTGCACATTGTAATCCTACTATTATCAAGAGAAACTTTATGAATTTTTTTGATATTGTTTGTGTTGATTAAATTGTTCATATATTGTCAATTGCTTGATAACAATCATAGATCAATCCATTTAAACCTATCAGTGCCATTGTGAGTAAGAAACATAGAAATAAGCTTGAGATAGGGTAAATTGGAGATGAAGAAATCTTTTGGGTAAGATAATCGGTAAAAAAATTAAAATGAGAGGGTTTGAAGTATTTATTGTTGGTTTCTTTATGCCCAAGACACATAGAACATTGATGTGGTTAGTACGCCATGATCCAAGTCGGGTCATACCCAATAACAAGCTTAGCAAATACCAACATGTATTTAAATTGATGATATGATCATGCAATTAAATAATTACACCAATTTAGATAATGGGTTTTCTAAATAAATTGAATGTGATAAAGAACAACTTATATGGATATTTTGTTCATGGATATTATTTATAATGTTATTTAAGTTGGTTGAATAACATCAAATAATAATAGTATGTTTAAGTTTTATAACTAAGAGGTTAATTATACAACTTATAATGCAACTAGTTCTCTATTTAGTGGGTGTTTTCAAATGGGGGGAAACCATTTTAAAGACTATATTCAGCCGCCCTGAAGGGGTATTACTAGTCTTTTTGTTGCCTTGGAAATATACACCCATTTGAACTAGACACACTCTCCCATTTTTCTTCTTTTTTCTTATAGATGCAAGACTTGGTTTTTCTCTCATCTTAGAAGAAACACAAGGCTAAAAAAAGGGTTTTCAACAGCCACTTCTTGCGATTTGGTGTGAAAATCCTAGCAACAAAGGTGTTTTGCTATAGAGCTTGGGGTATGCAACCTTGAGAGGACCTCCTTTTGGTGCCATAGTTGTTTTTCTTGGTCAACATCATCCTCCATATCTGTCTTTTGTTGTTGAAAGGTAGTTTATGGCAGCCTCTTTATGGTTGTCCATATTGTATGTTTTATGTTTACATAGCTAGTCTTATTCACATATAAAAGGTCCTTTGTTCTTGGGTTTGTTTGTAACTTTATAATATCAATTTGAAACTGAAATTTTCAGTTTATAAACTATGTTATAAAGTTTGTTTCCGCTGCGTTTTCACAAAGTTTAAATAGTTAAACTATGTATAATGTTCTAACAAACCCCAACATTGGCATCTAGAGCCGGTTATGTGGATAGTTAGCTTGTTTTGTCCTTGAAAAATTCGTTTTATGGGACTTTTAAACCATTTTAGGGGCTGCTATATTCATGTATTATGAAACCCCAAACTTTCAAAGTTATATCACACATGCTTGTGATTAAACTTTGAAAGACATGTATGTTGTATTGTTCGTTTATTTGGACAAGATAAAACCCGAAATTTCAGTTTTTGTTGGCTGAAATTTCGTGGGTTTTAGTGGGGATTCATTGTTGTTTTGGATTATATGATAATTTTTCATTATGGTGCATAACCTAGCCCTTGACCTTGTGTATTTGGATGATTGTAATGGTTGTATTTATTCATTCAATTGGGTTGTATAATCGTTTATTTGTGCTTGTTTAAAGTGTAATTTATTTATTATTGGGATATATTAAATAGATTAGGTACTTTTCATTTTACTAGAAATCTTGTATTAGGATATAATATCTTGTAATATGAAGATGTACGCCTTAGAAGCGCAAAGGGAAGACACAAGAGCATGGAGCATTTGGATGTGATTTCAAGTGGGAGGTTCATGGAAGCCTTTGTGTTGCGTTTTGTCCCTTAGGAATGTCCTATGGACCACACTTGTGATGGCAAACAAGTGTGGCCACTTTAGATGCTATGGTTATGCACTAACATTTAGTTGATTCATGGTTGTTTTGGTTATGGTATTGTGGTTGATTACTTATATATGATGTTTGCTTTACAATCCTTCAATGATCATAACAAACTATCTAATTGGGCCTTAATCATTAAAAGTAATAAAAAGGTTATTAATATTGTGTAATGATTTCAAAGATTAAAAGGGTATTAATCAATGTACCATTGGGTATCTTGTATTTGAAAGCATGCAAATATGAATACATAGAGTTTTCTAAGTAGAATTATAAAATCTCTAAATATTTTAAAAATAAGATCAACACCATCCTTTTACACAACACTTGAGTCACTCGGGACTCTTAGTGGGATAACGGTCACCTAACCATTTTGAGGGAACTTGTGACTTGAGGTGAGAATGCCATATTCGTGGGATAAAGGTCACCTAACCGCTTATTTTGGCAAACTCACATGTGTGTGTAAGTAGGGTGTCTTGATTTGCAAACGATGTCAAATGGATCACTACGATATGGTTTCCAAATGGTGTTGATGGGATTAACATGCCGACTTTACATATGATGTTTCAAGTCGATCCCATACCTCTAGAAGTTTCAAATGGTTGCAATCATCAATCGTTGACCACCTTATTAATTTAAATCGTGGGATAAAGGTCACGAAACCACTATTTAAATGTAATGTTGGGTTCTAGATTTTAATATGAAAATGACCTTAAAAGGTATTAATTATTAAAATAACAATATCGAAAATAGTAAAATTGATCTTTGTTAAATTTTGTAGATGGCTACCAATAATTATGATAATCATGATAATTCATCCATGTCCGCCCAAGCTTTACGAGCGATTCTCCAAAAGGAACATCTAAATCATAACAATTTTATCGATTGGTGTCAAAACTTGAGAATCGTTCTCAAGCAAGAGAAACATCATATGTTTTAGACCACCCTGTCCTCGATCAACCTAGTGAGGATGATGAGGAGGCCTATAACGATTGGATAAAGTACACTGAGGACTCTGTCCAAGTGTCTTGCCTTATGTTGGCAAGCATGACTCCGAATCTCCAGAAGGAGTATGAGCATCATGAAGCTTATGACATGATAACCCAACTGAAGGAAACATTCCAACAGCAAGCGAGGGTTGAGCGGTTCGAAACGGTTCGAGCGCTCATGCATGTCGTATGGATGACAACCAGTCAGTTTCGTCTTATTTACTTAAGATGAAAAGTCACATTGACCGCCTCGAAAGGCTAAATTGTCCCGTCTCAAAGGAATTGGCCACAGATTTGATCCTCAATGGCCTTACCAAAAGGTTCGAGACGTTCATGTTAACTACAACATGAATGCTTGGGACAAAAGCATTGGTGAGCTTCACTCTATGCTCAAAACGGCCGAGGCGGCCATGGGTAAAAGGGTTTTACCCTTTCTCACCATTAATGAAGGTGGGAACAAGAAAAGGCCTCATCCCGCACCCAAGGCAAGAGGTGCAAAAGGTAAGGGACCCGTAATGGGAAAAGGGAAAGGGGTGGCAAAGGTGCCACCCAAAGCACAGGAGACGAGGCAAAAGGTTGCTTCTAATGACCCATGCTTCAAGGGTGGGGAGATTGGACATTGGGCAAGAAATTGTCCTATCCATCTCAAAGTGTTGAAAGCAAAGAGGGATGTCGGGCAGACCTTAGGTACTATATGCATGATCCATATTGATTTAAACATAATATCCTCCAACACATGGGTATTAGATACCGGATGTGGAACTCACATTTGCAATTTGTTGCAAGGGTTCAAAAGAAGTAGCAACTTCAACAAAGGGGATGTTAGCCTCTACATGAGCAATGGGGCTAAAGTTTAAGTTGAAGCCCATGGTGACTACATCTTGAAACTTCCAAATGGTTTGGAAGTAATTTTGAACAATGTTTTGTATACTCCTAGTTTGACTAGGAACATTATTTCCGTAGCCCTATTAAAACATCTTGGATATGTATTATCATTTATTGGAAATGAAATCCATGTTACTTTGAATGACATGTTTTACTTTAAAGCTATTCCCATCAATGGTATCTATGAATTGGTTCGTGAAAATACATTGAATGATAGCTTATTGTACCAAACTAGTACCAAGAAACTCAAATCGGATTTGAGTGACAGTTACCTTTGGCATTGCCGTCTTGGTCATATAAACAAGAAAAGAATACAAACACTACAAAAGAATGGTCTTTTAAAAACAAGTGAATGTGATTCATTTGATGTATGTGAGTCTTGTTTACAAGGTAAAATGACCAAAGCACCTTTTAGTGGCAAAGCCGAAAGGGCAAAGGATTTATATGGTATCATACATTCGGATGTATGTGGTCCTTTTAAACCTATGACAAGGTACAATGAAAGATACTTCATTACCTTTACTGATGACTATAGTGGATATGGGTATGTGTACTTGTTAAGACACAAAGATGAAGCTTTTGAAATGTTCAAGATCTTTCAAAATGAATTATAAAATCAACTCAATAAGTGAATTAAAATTCTCCGCACCGATAGAGGAGGTGAATACCTGAATGATGCTTTTAGGGAGCATCTTAGAAGTTGTGGGATTGTCTCACAACTATCTCCACCGGGAAGACCACGACATAATGGCATGTCCGAGCGGAGAAATTGAACTCTATTGGATATGGTTCGATCTATTATGGATAGAAGCTCATTACCTCTGTCATTTTGGGGTTTTGCTCTGCTCTCTGCGGCCCGTATTTTGAATATAGCCCCAACCAAGAAAGTGGAAAGGACACCTTATGAAATATGGCATGGAAAGGTTCCATCATTTTTATATTTGAGGGTGTGGGGGTGTGAGGCTTATGTGAAGACTCCCACCTCGAACAAGTTAGAAAGTGGTTGCACTAAGTGTATCTTTATTGGATATCCAAGAGATTCTATGGGATATTGTTTCTATGATCCAATACAACAAAAAGAGTTTGTTGCCAAAAAGGGTGAGTTCTTGGAAACCAAGTTCCTTATGGAAGGAACTGGTAGTAGAACTGTGGATCTTGAAGAGGATCAAGAACAACAACCTGATACATGTTTGGTTGACACTAGCATTCAACATGAGGATGTTGAAAGTTATCAAATAGTTGATCAATACACAGAAAACGTTCACAGATCTGGTAGAACTTGTAATCCACCTGAAAGATATGGATTTTTCACTGATGGACGCTATGTGATAGATTCCGATAAACCAATCAAATACCATGATGCGTTGTCCAATTCGGATTGTGACAAATGGCTGGAGGCCATGAATGTTGAGATGCAAGCTAGGTATGACAATAATTATGGGACTTGGTTATACCACCTCTTAACTCCAAAGTAATTGGAAGTAAGTGGGTTTTCAAGAAGAAAACCGATATGCATGGAAACTTGGATACTTATAAAGCAGACTTGTAGCACAGGGTTTCACTCAAACTCAAGGGGTTGACTATGATGAAACTTTCTCACCTGTTGCGATGCTAATGTCTATTAGGATATTGTTTGCCATAGCTGCTCATTATGATTATGAGATTTGGCAAATGGATGTCAAAACGGCTTTCGTAAATGGATATCTTGAGGAAGATGTCTATATGGTTCAGCCTGAAGGTTTTGTCGATCCAAAACATCCTAACAAAGTATGCAAGTTAAAGAAATCAATCTATGGATTGAAACAAGCATCGAGAAGTTGGAATCACCGTTTTGATGAAGAAGTAATTAAATTTGGATTTATCAAGAACGTTGATGAAGCTTGTGTATATAAGAAAGCTAGTGGTAGCTTCATCACTTTCCTAGTATTGTATGTTGATGACATACTACTATTTGGAAATGGCATTCCAACCTTGGAAGGTGTAAAAACCTGGCTTGGAAGTTGTTTTTCCATCAAGGATCTTGGTGAGGCCGCCTATATTCTGGGAATAAAGATCTATAGGGATAGATCAAGGCGGTTGATTGGTTTAAATCAAAGTGCATACATTGATAAGATCTTGAAAGTTCAAGATGGAGAACTCTAAGAAAGGTACGATACCTATTCAAAGAGGAACTATATTGAGCACGACTCAATGTCCAAGCTCAAAGGATGAGCAAGATAAAATGAAGGCAATCCCATACGCATTTGCTATTGGATCCATCATGTATGCAATGATATGCACTCGGCCGGACGTTTCATGCGCCTTAAGCATGACAAGCCCATACCAGCAAAATCCTGGAAGCAGTCATTGGATGGCTGTTAAGAATATACTTAAGTACCTAAGGAGGACTATAGATATGTTTTTAATCTATGGATCCGGTGATGAGGAACTCGTTGTAAAAGGTTACACGGATGCGAGTTTCCAAACCAATCGTGATGATTCACGATTACAATCAGGATACATTTTCATTCTGAATGGAGGAGCTGTCTCTTGGAAGAGCTCTAAACAGGATGTGGTGGCTTTATCAACTACAGAATCTGAAAATGTCGCCGCCTCATTGGCAGCTCAAGAAGCTGCATGGTTGTAAGGATCAGTGATCACAAGTTTGATGTAATAGAGCGTAACGCAGCGGAATAAGAACAAGAATTAGACAAATTGTAGCAAGAATATGATACTCGTATGCATTAAGAACAAATACGGTTATAACAAGAGAATATATTTCTGTAAGAAGGAATGTTTCTATAATATTGAAAATTTCTGATCAAATCATTCACTATTACAATAGGTTGACACTCCTCATATAGAGTGCAATCCCTGCTGTTATCACGGGAAAGTGACAACTGGCAGATCTAGTACAAAAATAACTAACTCTTAACAAACTACTGAAATGTTCACAACTACTGAGAACATATCAGAGTGTTAAGTACAAAATATGAAACTACTGATAAGAAACTACTGAAACTACAACGACTGAAGAACAAGCTCTTCAGTCGTTTTACAAAACTACTTAAAAATATAAAACTACTGATCAGATAAAACATAAAACTACTGAAAGGTAAAGCGTCACAACTACTGAAGAAGACCTCTTCAGCTGTTGTGACAACGTCTGATACTTTGGTCTTCAGCACTTGTGTCTTCAGACTTTGTCTTCAGCACTTGTGTCTTCAGACTTTGTCTTCAGCACTTGTCTTCAGACTTTGTCTTCAGCACTTGTGTCTTCAGACTTTGTCTTCAGCACTTGTGTCTTCAGACTTTGTCTTCAGCACTTGTCTTCAGAATTTGTCTTCAACACTTGTGTCTTGAGACTTGTCTTCAGCACTTGTCTTCAGACTTTGTCTTCAGCACTTGTCTTCAGACTTTGTCTTCAGCACTTGTGTCTTCAGACTTTGTCTTCAGCACTTGTCTTCAGACTTTGTCTTCAGCACTTGTCTTCAGACTTTGTCTTCAGCACTTGTCTTCAGACTTTGTAACCAGCTGTTGTCTTCAGCTGTTGTGGTCTTCAGTAGTTGTTGTGACGTCTGTGGGACTTAAAGGTTTTTCTGATCCGGCTCATTGGTTCTTTTGGTCCAACAAACTCCCCCTGAACCAATGCAGCCAAAACCTTTAACTTTATTGAGGTCCCACTAATTGTTGGCAGAATGGTTGGTCTTTTTCCTTCTTGATCAGTTGAGAAGATGACCCATATAAGCACTGGCCTGGGAATGAGTCTCTGATGATTTGGTTGGCAATGTATGGATGGGAGCTCTGTATTGGGGAATTGGACACTGAGCTGTTCCCCCATCCATGAGACTCATTTCCATGTATAAGCCTGTAGGATTCTCTGGTGTATGCTTTGAGAAACATAATTTGTTCTTCCATGGTCAGGTTCTCAGCTTCACCATCAAACAATCCTTGACGCCCATACAGCTCTGAGATGTACTTGGCCTGTTTGCCATTTTTGAGCTCAATTGTTGTAATCTGTCTGTATGCAAACTCATCAGGATGAGTCCCTTCAAGTAACGGACTGAGCTCATTTTGTTTGAAGTTCTCAAGCCTCTTGTAAACTAACCCCTTTTTAATAACTCTGTTCTCTAACATCTTTTGGGGTGGCTATTTAGTCTCATAGGCCTTCTTGAAATCTTCTACAATCTCCCAGGGTGATACTACAAGGACCACTGTGATCTCTTCATCTACGATCCTTTTTACTTGGCCCTTGTATCTCGAAGGAATGTCTTTCTTTACAATCCTATGAGCCACCCTAGGATCAGGCCATACTCTCACCTTTTCCTTCTGATATTGAAATGTGTTGGCAAGGGTGTACAACCTCAGAGCTTCTTTCTTCATACTAATTATTGATGACGAAGCAGCATAAGTTTTGTCGATGCTTTTCAACATCTCATCGTCATGAAGCCTTTGCTGCTGCTCTTCTTCAATCTTTACTCTCACAGTTTCCATCTGTGAGGTGGGAGTGATGGGCATGGGTTTGGCTTTAGGCAATGTTAGGACTGCAGACAGAGGCAGCCTATCCTCTTCCACATCATCCTCTTCTTCTTCTTCTTCTAGCCTCAACACCCTTCTCTTCTTCTTCTTGGGTGCATCATCGGCTGTTGGTTTAGAGGGTAAGGGAGTTGGTTTTGTGGGTTGTGGTTGTGGTTGTTTTGGAGAGGGAATGCTGACAGGCTGAGTTAGCATTTTAGATGTGAGTGTGGCTTTTGAGTGTTTGGCTAGCTCAGTCCTGCTCCCTGCTCCTGCTTCATTCAAAGCTTCGACTACTAACCCCTTAGTGTATGCTTCAGACGAACGATCTTGGAGGTTATGGCCAAGATACTGTCCCTGGTCCATGATTTAATCTCGATCAATGATCTCCCAAGATATTTTGCAATGAATCTGATCATGATCTCTAGTCTCTCTCTTTCTAATGCATCATAACTTGCCCATCTTGAGTTAATTTCTTCAACTTCAAGTCTCCTGATCTCTGAGTCAAGCTGTGCAGTATCGAACCCTTGTCTATACAGTTGATCAATAATGGCATCCATTGATTTACTATGTGTAGCATCTGCCATTTTGATCATCTCATCGAGTTGGAGTTCTTTCTCTTTTCCTTCACCCTTCCTCTTCTTATATGTGACATGAAAGTCTTTGTGACTTTCACCCACTTGATCATTTTCGGTTCCCTTCAGAGACTCCTCTTCCTTCTCAGTTTCCTTTTCTTTCAGTTTGCTCTTCCTCTTTGCTTTCACTGACTGACTCTCCCCCTTTTTGGTTGCATTGGTTGCAAGGGTTTGAGTAGAAGAAAGCCTTGTGCTCACAATCTCCTCCACCAGGGGTTGTATGATTGAGGGAAGCCTCTTATCCATGGTTTTGATCACAATGTCTGTGATCATTGGGGTGATGAGAGGTAGGGTTTGCTGAAAGATAGCAACTGTTTGCTCAGAGGGGTTCTGTCCCTGAGAAGCAGTGCCAGAAACAGAAGCTGGTGGCTTGGAAGTTTTGAGTGGCTGAGTGTGTGGGAGACCTTCAGGTGAAGGTGCCATCTTTGGGTTTATGTTGGTGGCAGATGGACTTGCTTCTTGAGAGAATTGGTCAAGTAGTCTTTGTAGTCTACTTACTTCTTCCTCAAGAATTGTGTTCTGGGCCAGAACATCATAAAAGAAGCCCAAGTCATCATCAGCAGATGCTGAATCACCTGACCTCCTGCTTGTAGCAGGATGTACATGCACTGGGTGTAGACCAGTTTTAGCATGTGCCCCTTTTTCTTGGAACTGGGGACTTCCAGCCTCAGGACTATGTCCTTCATCAGCTGTTGCCTCTAGTGAGGTCTTAGCTATGTTACCAGCCTCATTTTGATCATGTGCTGATTCAGAAGAGGTGGCAGCCTCACTAGATGTTCTAATCTCCATATCCCCACCAGGAGATAGAACATGTAAACCCCGGTGCTGTGGGTTGTCAGAAGCATGGTGATCCTCGTCCTCAATAGATGTGGTTCTCCCCTTTGTTGGTGGTTGTTGGGGAGGAGGAGAGGCATGCAGCTGAGTCAGCACGTTTGCAATGATAATGGTTGGACTTTGGGGGGCGGTTGCATGGGGAGATGGGGTAAAAGCAGTGTGCACCTGGGGAGAATGGTGCTCTTCAATGGCAATCTCCTCAAATGAGGAAGATCCCAGATTTGTGGGTACCCCTTCTGTGGTTGCTGCAGGCTCTTTTGAGAGGAATCCTGAGCGGCTGTGGCTGGTGAAGTCCTTATATCCACTAGGGGGTTATAACCAGTGGATATAGCCTGCGTTTGTGCTGCAGGGGCATCCTCAGGGGACTCATTTCCCTAAGTAGCCTTTTTGTCTTCTTTTTAGTGGGTTTGGTGGGGACTTTGGATTTGGAGGTGGTGGCTGTGGGTTCCAGCTGCGTGGGTTTTCGCAGCTTGGCAGCCATTTTCAGTGATTGGTCAGAGTTGTGCCGGGAGTATACTTCCGCAGTACAACCATAGCAGGGACTCCCAGGCCAACAAGTCCCTCAGCTTGAAGCTGGTTTTCAATTATGGCCATTATGAATCGAGGATATAATATCCAACTTGTGGTTGTTGCTCAAGGATGGAGTACATTACCTGTTGCCACCTTGTGGACATTTGATCCCATGATGAAGTCTTGGAGGCAAGGCATACATTTACCATATGAAATATGAGACGTTCGGCATCCGGGAAATGTTTCTTCAGTATGGTAGATGCACTCAGGTTACCCTGGTATCCATGGCGGGCAAATGATTAATCTGTTGTGCCCTTTGGATAACCAGTTGGGAAAGTGGCATCATCCAGATTAAGGGTTTGGCGAAGAGTGTCTGGAGTAATGACCACTTTTTGGCCATGGACAAACGATTGAAGAGACTCTGTGTCATTCTCCTCATAGACCAGAGTGACGTTTGTCCAGAATTGGTTAAGGGATTCGGCATATATGGTGGGATTTACCAGAAAAGCCGTTTTGTAGGGTGACTGAACCATTAAATCAATGTCGTTGTGAAACTTGGTCCAGTATGGCGATTTTATGAGATGAACGACACAGTTGTGTCGAGGTTTTAGTTGCATGGTCGCCATTGGTGAAGAGAAGTTACAGAGTTTTTTGAACGTTAGGTTTGAGAAGAGAAGAAAGTAAAAACTCTGAAGGTGGGATAAGGTATTTAAAGGGTCGGGTTAGAAAACGACTGAAGGTTTTGGTGTTAGTCATCAGTTGTTGAAACTACTGATGACGTGGTATTAACTTTCAGACGTTGAAATAGCTGACCGTATTGGTGTGATCAGCAGTTTCTATAAAACAACTGAAGACTTGGTTTTAACCGTCAGACGTTGAAACAGCTGAAGTCTCTGATTTAGTCATCAGTAGTTATAAAACTACTGAAGACAGTTTTGACTTCAGGTGATGAAACAACTGAAGACTTGGTATTAGTCATCAGTAGTTGTGAAACTACTGAAGACAGTGGTTTTGTCAGCAGTTGTTGTAAACAGCTGAAGACTTGTGTTAGTCTTCAGTAGTTGTAAACTACTGAAGACATAGTTTTGGCTTCAGTTGTTTTAATGAAACAGCAGTTGTAGAAACAACTGAAGAGTAAATTACTCATCAGCTGTTTTCGTCAATTCATAGCTTTTCAGCTGTTTCAGTCTGACCTCCACTCTTACTCATCAGACTTAGATCTGAGTTTCAAACGTTTCATTGGTCATCAGTACTTATCTGCATTTCTGACATCAGTAGTTGTGGCTACAACAGCTGTTGTGACTACATCAGCTGTTGTAACTACATCAGCTGTTTTAACAGATAAAGTACTTCAGTACTGGTGAAGTATGTAGCCTTCAGTAGTTATAAAAACTACTGAGGGAAAAAGCAACTCATCAATACTTATATGTGACAATAATGAACTAATGATCATCAGTACTTGTGAGCTGAGATCATCAGTAGTTATCACTTATTCTAGGTGCAGCATACCAAGCCTTAACACCAGGTTGTGGAAAGTTGAACTATCCAAAGGCTTAGTAAAAATGTCTGCAAGTTCATCAGCACTAGGAACAAATTTTGGATCAATCAGACCTTTTTCAAAACAATCTTTAATAAAATGGTGTCTGATTTCAATATGTTTAGTCCTAGAGTGCTGGACAGGATTCTTGACGATACAAAGAGCTGAAGAGCTCCATTAACAATGGGGTCTTAGTCTCTGTTATGCCATAATCCAATAATTGGTTTTGAAGCCAGAGTACCAGAGATGTACAGCTTGCAGCGGCAATGTACTCTGCTTCAGCAGTTGATGTAGCAACTGAGGTCTGTTTCTTGCTTTGCCAAGAAATCATGCAGTTGCCTAGGAATTGACATCCACCAGAAGTTGATTTCCAGGTCAACTTACACCCTGCATAGTCACTGTCAGAAAGAACAACTAATTTACTAGAATGCCTAGTAGAATACCATAAACCTAGAGATGGAGTGCCTTGCAGATAACTAAAGATCCTCTTGACTGCAATCAAATGAGACTCCTTAGGTGCAGCCTGAAATCTAGCACAAACACATGTAGCAAACATAATATCTGGTCTAGAAGTTGTTAAATACATCAAGGACCTAATCATACATCTGTAAAGTGTTTCATCAACCACTTTACCTTTCTGATATGTATCCAGTTGTGTGGTGCTGCACATGGGGGTAGAACAGGGCTTACAGTTTTGTAAATCAAACTTTTCCAAAAGATCTTTTGTGTATTTGGACTGATGAATGGAAATTCCATCAGCCTTTTGTTTGATTTGCAAACCCAGAAAGAACTGTAATTCTCCCATGGCACTCATTTCAAACTTCTGTTGCATCAACTTTGTAAAGGCATCGCACAACTGTGGATCAGAGGATGCAAAAATGATATCATCTACATAAATTTGAACAAGTAGTTTATGCTGCCGAGCTTTCTTAATGAATAAAGTCTTATCTATGGAGCCTCTAGTGAAATTATTTTCCAGAAGAAAGTTTGATAATGTCTCATACCAGGCTCTAGGAGCTTGTTTCAACCCATAAAGAGCCTTATCAAGCTTATACACCCAATTAGGATGTTTATTGTCCTCAAAGCCTGGTGGTTGACATACATAAACCTCTTCTTTAATTTTCCCATACAAAAATGCACTTTTGACATCCATTTGAAAAACTTTAAGGTTTTGATAAGCAGCATAAGCTAAAAACAATCAAATTGCTTCCAGTCTGGCTAAAGGGGCAAAGGTTTCATCATAATCAATACCTTCTTCTTGTGCAAACCCCTGAACAACCAGTCTGGCCTTGTTCTTAACAATAAGCCATTTTCATCAGTTTTGTTCCTAAACACCCATTTAGTGCCTATTGCACACTTACCTGGAGGTAGAGGAACCAGTTCCCACACTTGCTGTTTCTTGAACTGAAGAAGCTCAAGCTGCATGGCATCAACCCATCCATTGTCCTTTAAAGCAATGTGATAATTCTTTGGCTCTTGCTGACTGATGAAGAGAGCATAGAAGCAGAAATTTGACAATTGACTTCTTGTTGATATGCCAGCAGTGATATCACCAATGATTTAAGACATAGGGTGATTCTTCAGATCTTGATACACAATGAGATCTATGCAAGTGTTTGTAGCAGGCTCAGCAGCAATAGTTGGTGATGGTGAATCATTTCCTTGAAACCAATCAGTGGATGGTAATTCAAAGGAAGTTGAATTTGAAGAAATCTCATCAGCATTTGTTGTGGATGGTGCTACTGGAGCTACAGGGCCATCAGGTCTAGCTGAATCAGGCAGTTGATTACTAAACCTGAAGAGGTGAGTACTGCTATCATCATCATCATCAGTACCAGCAGAATCACCAGGTGGTGAACTGTTGACAGAACAATAGCAGGAGTTTGATAAGGAACATATTGCAGTATGTCCAAATCAAATATCGCCACAGGGCTTTGTGGAATCTTGTCCTTTGGAGATTCATTAAACTTAACATGTAGAGTCTCTTCAACCATCTTGTTTCTACAGTTGAAGACTCTGTATGCTTTGCAAGTTGATGAATAACCAACAAAGTACCCTGCATCCACCTTAGGATCAAATTTTTGGAGTTGATCTCGTGTGTTGAGAATGAAACAAGGACACCCAAATGCTCTGAAGAATGAAATTAGAGGGGCCAAATGATGAAGAACTTCATATGGAGTCTTCATCAACCTCTGATTTACTAGAACTCTATTCTGTACATAGCAAGCTGTATTGACAGCTTCAGCCTAGAAAGTCATTGGCAGTCCAGAATCAGCCAACATGGACCTTGCAGCTTCAATAAGGGTCCTGTTCTTTCTCTCCACTACTCCATTTTGCTCAGGAGTTCTTGGGATGCTATACTGCCTCTTGATTCCCTTTGATGAGTAAAACTCATCAAGTGTGTGGTTTCTGAATTCAGTACCATTGTCACTCCTTACACACTTAACTGGTAGGGAATACTGCTTCTCAACATGTAACACAAAGTTCATAATGGACTGCGCAGCCTCATCATTTGAATGCAAGAAGAAAGTCCATACAAATCTAGAGTAATCATCCACAATTACCAGACAGTATTTCTTCTTAGCCATACTCATCACTCTCACAGGACCAAAGAGATCCATGTGAAGAAGCTGTAAGCAGGCAGTGGACTTAGGTTCTTCTATGGAGGGAAATGAAGCTTTGTGTTGTTTTCCTTTTAAACAAGCAGTGCAGTTATCTTCACACTTGAACTCTTTCATAGGCAGTCCCTTACTAAACCATGGTTTATCAGCTGATTTATGTTTTTGAGATTAACATGACCCAGCCTTCTATGCCATAGAATAGATTCTTGAGGGGAAGCCTTGGAAAATAGGCAAGGATGGCCTTTGAGATCTATTTTCTTGGAAAGATCTAAGGCATACACTCTTCCTGTCCTGTTGGCCTTTAGGAGAGTGTGTTCATCCAACACCTTATCAATAAAACTTAGAACTTTGGATGACAGAATCCGACAGTTCTAACTGGTGAAAAGAGCAACATGGCCTTTGTCACATATTTTACTGACACTCAAGAGGTTGTACTTGAGATTTTCCACATGGTTAACATCATCAAACTTTATTTCCCCATTGGAAACAAAGCCTTTGCCGATGATGTAACCCTTTGCATCAATGCCAAATGACACAACCCCTTCCTTCCTTCTTTGAGAGTAGTCATTAAGAAGTGATCTGTTTCCTGTCATATGCATGGATCCTCCACTGTCTACATACCAGATGCCTCTGAGGTATGTTGAAGAACCCTACAAAATACAACAAATTAGTTAGATTTTGAGACCCAAACCTTTTTGGTCTTGGGCCTGTTCTCATCAACAGATGGTAAACTAACATGTTTGTTGGAAACAACAGCCTGAGAGGAAGAAACTGGTGAAGAAAAGGAATCCTTTGGCTTGGACCTCCTTTTCTGTGGTTTCAACATAGGAACATCTAATTGGTTAACTCTTCCCAATAGATGTTGAACCATCATAATCAGCTGTGTCTGATTTTGTGATAAGGCTTTCAGCTCTTCAGACACATTGGCATTGGAGTTTGATAAGTTCCTATGTTGCACCTTCTTCTTTTGAGCAATCTCAGCTGTTACCTGTTTAACCTCTTCCATTTTGGATTTCTTTTTGGACTTAAGGGTTACAGGATTTGATGTTGCTGGTACAAATGTGGCTTCAAACTCATTTTTCATTTTAACCATTTTCTCTTTACTTTCTTCTTATGTTTGAGTTTGGATCCCCTTTTGTACCAACAATCATTTGTAAGATGATTGAACAAACCACATACTTCACATGGTTTCTTCTTCATCTTATGATGATCATCAACTAAAGAGAATGAAACTACTGAAGACTTGCCCTTCAGTACTTTGGAAGCATTATTTGCTTTCTTGACTTCCTCTTTAGTAGTCTTCAAACTCTTTCTACTGACAGTTTTCTTCTCTTCAGTGCTGACAGTAGTTGGAGTTTGAACTTCAGGTGTTAAATCTTGCTCTCCAGTCCTTTCAGGACTTCTAGAAATAGCTCCTGAGTTGATCATCTCTTTGATCATGTGAGTGTCAGCAGTAGAACCATCAACATCAGCTGATGGGTTCTGAGAGGGCTTAGTGTTGACTTCAACTTTTGATGATGCTCTATCAAAAAGTGAATCACATGATGAGGTGGATTGGTTATTGCTTTCTCCATCAGATTTCACTTCTGCTCTTGAAGCAAAATCTGTAGGATGAGCAGTGTGATTATAACTAATACCAAACTTCACATGGAAGCAGATTGCTTACTAAGAAGCATTTCAAAACCTTTGCATGATTGTACCCATCGATCACACTCTACCTGGGTGACTGCAAGGTTTCTTTGAGACTTCTCTGGTCTTCCAGAATAACCTCTAGCTTAGCCTTTTCATCATTTAATTGGCATTTAAGCTTATAAATCTCATCATTTTTACTATTAAGAGCAGACTCAAACTCAACTTTTCTTTTGGAAATGGTTTTCTCAAACTCAAGTTTTTGATTTATTAATGCTACATTTGCCTCTCTAATGGAGACAAAGGCAGCAATGCATGATTCAGAACATAACTTGGCTTTAGCCTCTAAAGATACCTGAGTTTCCTGTGAGGATGATGCATTTGAGTAGGAACCCTCAGTAGACTCCAGGGCCATGAGAGCCAGATTCCCAAAAGGACTGTCACCACTATGTTGACCAGCACATGTGAACAGTTGTTCATGACCAAACATGTCATCCGGTAAACTTCTCCAGTCAACAACTCCAGGGGTGAAGAAGCTGTGTTGTTGAGGTTGAGGAGGTTGATGAGATTGAGATGTTTGAGGTTCTGGTAGTGCATGAGGTTTGGTACTATAGTAACTTGAACTTGATTTGACTGTGGCATGTAGTAACAAGGGTAAGGATATGGCATTTGACCCTGAGGAACAAAATATGCAGGAGATTGTGGTTGAGAATGATGACTAGAATTGACAGGATGTTGCCCTCTGTGTTGTTGACTATTGCCAGGGAAAGTCACAAAAGGTGCAGAGGAATTACATCCAGATGATCTGCATTCTCTAGCAAAGTGTCCAAACCTGTGGCATTTGTGGCACTACAACTTTCTTCTAGTTCTTTTGTAGAACTTCTGAGATCTAATATTTATCAAGGCCATTTGGCTCAAAATATCCATCTCTTCTAAGTCATCATCAGCATCCCCTTGAGATCATCCATGATGAAGCATAGATTGTCATTATTACACCCAGTAAACTGACTATCAACATTCACAAACGCAGAATCAGAAGTGTTTGAGGAGAAATCAATATGCTCATCATACTGGCATTCAGATGAAGCATATTCTGACTCATGACCAACCAAGGCAGTGTTGCCTGGTACAAAGTCTTCAATGAGCTTTCCAGATGAAGACAGTTTTCATTTCTGTTCTATCTCTCTCTCAAATGTGAGCAATTTCCCATGGAGTTGGGTGAGAGATAGTTTGTCCAATTTTGCACTGGAGCGTAGGACAATAGTATATGTGTCCCATCTCTCAGGCAGTGATCTGAGAAATCTGTTATTCATCTAGATATTGGTGTACTCATGTTTGACCATTTTTAATTCAGAGATCAAACAAGAGAACCGCTCAAACTGTTGAGTCAGTGTCTCACCCTTTCTATGAGAGAATGTCTCATATTGTGGGCAAGGATTTCTCTATTATTTGCCAAGACCTCATCTGTTCCTCCAAATTTTTCTTTCAAGGCATTCCAGAGGTCATGGGCAGTTTCATGATGCATTAGCCCAGAATAGATTTCATTGGGCAGTGCCATGGCCAGAATTCCATGGGCTTTTGCATCAATCTCAAACAATTTCTTATCCTCATCTGAGTATTGCTCCCTCCTCTTCGGAACCATTTGATTGGTTTCTGGGTTATTCACCATAGGCTTGTGTGGACCATGTACCACTGATGTCCAACAACCTGCACTGTTAACAGACAGGTGATGGAGCATTCGTCGTTACCATATGTTATGCTCATTCCTAACCAGCATTGGAGGCTTGGTTGAGGAACCAGTATTGTGAGGATCATTGGAAGGAGTAGTCATTTTCAGTCCAAATACAATTTAATTCAAGCTTTTAAAAGTTTTTACACAGACCACGACAGACTCAATGAAAACCAAGAGAAAATCTCAGGATGAATGACCAGAAACACAGAAAATTCAATCTCGATAACCGTTTCTTGCAAAAAAAATGCTAATTCAATCAAACTTGGATCTTGAATAGCAGTTTCAATGATTAATTATTAGATCCATCAATGATTAACCTGCTCTGATACCATTTGTCAGGATCAGTGATCACAAGTTTGATGTAATAGAGCGTAACGCAGCGAATAAGAACAAGAATTAGACAAATTGTAGCAAGAATATGATACTCGTATGCATTAAGAACAAATATGGTTATAACAAGAGAATATATTTCTGTAACAAGGATGTTTCTATAATATCAAAAATTTCTGATCAAATCATTCACTATTACAATAGGTTGACACTCCTTATATAGAGTGCAATTGCTGTTGTTATCACGGGAAAGTGACAACTGGCAGATCTAGTACAAAAATAACTAACTCTTAACAAACTACTAAAATGTTCACAACCACTGAGAACATATCAGAGTGTTAAGTACAAAATATGAAACTACTGATAAGAAACTACTGAAACTACAACGACTGAAGAACAAGCTCTTCAAGGCTGGAGAATCTTGAGCAAGGCTGGAGAATCTTGAGCAAGGCTGGAGAAGGCCGAGCTAGTGAGAACCGTGTACCCAAGAGCACCTAAAACTTCACCTTTGCGGTTCTTGAGCTTGGCCAATGATGGAATGGTGTTGTTCTTCGAAAATAAGGTTGGTATTAGAGAGAGACCATGGATTGTGTGTGTGTTTCTGCTGGAGAAATCCGAAAATGAGAGGGAGATATGAGAGGAGTGAGAGGTTTAGGTGGTGCATGAAAGGAGAGTGGTGGATATGGTGGTGGTGTAGAAGAGAGGGGAGTGGAGGAGAGGGAGGCGGCTGATTTTGACCTCTTGTGAGGGGTTTAAATTTAAATTTTAATTGCTAAATAATATTATGTGTAGTGGTATTATTTGTAGTATTGGGTAGTATTTTTGGTGGTATAATTTAGTTAGTTGATGTCTCATATGCACGATGCATGCATTAGCCGAAAATGTTAGTGTGTAGGCACACAATTTAATTGTTTCAATAATAATTTGATTTCGTAGTAGGGGTGACTAATTGACTTTCTCGGAGCACTAACTTCAAAAAGGTAAAACTCAAATTATCTAAAAGTCACTAAAATCACATAAAAATCATAAAATGGAACAAATAGCAAAAGATGATTCCAAATTCACTAATAGAGTTAGATTGTTTCTAATATTAGTACTCATAAGACAGGTAATAGATTGTTTCTAATATTAGTACTCATAAGACACGTAATGATGCAAGTAGATTAGGGTTAGAATAACGACCTTGAGGTCGTTTGCCACATAATGGCTCCTCTACAATAGCAGTTAAGCTAGTGGTGTGGTTGTCCGTTTTAGGCTGCTTAGGGGAGTGTTGAGCCTCATCCTGAGGGCTTATGGCTTGGGTGGGGGATCATCAGGTTGAGACAAAAGGAGACAACACTGATATTAAGGTCAATTATGGACAACGGTTGGACCTTTGGCTGAGTGGGAGCCCTGAGTTCCACACTAGCCTTTTTGGATTGAACAGAGTGGACTTGTTCAATCAGAGTAGATTAAACAAGGGTTCATTTGGAGAATCTTTCGTATGTGAATTTGATTAGGTGGGAAGAAGTGATTAGCATTAAAGTGGTGGTGTCTAGTCTGGTTTCCTGCTTGGTCTATAGGAATCTCACTATGAGATATTGGTCAAGCATACCTAGAAGAAGATTAGTAACCATCTCGTGATGTTGGTGGGTACCTTCTTTAATGTTTTGAAGATGACCAACCTCAAGTGAGGGACCAATATAATGTTTTTATATTTTCCTCGTCAAGCTCACGATTGGTTATGTGTTGAATGAACTATGAATACATATAGAATGGATCGTAGGTGAGACATTGTGCTGAATGAACTACAATTGTGAGTTGTTGAATCGAAGGCCTTTGACCAACCCATGAACTAAGCATCCCAATTGAAACGTGATTTGATCCCATCCCCTTAATTTATTGGATATGTTGTGCAAGACATTGTGCAACAAGAACATCTAGTTGTAGGAGAAGTTGAACTTGTTGACAGTTGACTTTGATCCTAAATGGATGTAAGTGTCCTCCAAATCAGAATTGGGGAATTCAATGGGGGCTTCTTCATCATGAAGCTCCAGATGCTTCCTGATTTGTTTTCACTAATGATGATCCATGCCCGCAGGTCCTCGCTCTGATCACCCTTTCACTTTATGCAGTTCGCTTTGACCATTGGCCCAAAATATGGCCATGTGGTTTGAGTAGATGGTAGGATTAACAATGAGGGTAGTGAAGTATGTAGATTGTGACAAAAATTAGACAATATGGAAAAATCAACATCCTTTGAGGAATCAAGGATAGAGATTTGAGAGTGAGTAGTGAAGAAGATAATGTAAATTTAGGGCTTTGACAAAGCTAAACAAAGTAAAGAAAGCGAGTCGGAATTTTTAAATGAGGTATAAAAGGATCAAACAGATAAGGTGAAAGGACTTTAGGTTTGATATTTGCCAGGTGCGGTAAGATAACCATTTAAGATATTCTGACGATCATTGTAAGCCTTAGTGAAAGACTAATACACCCAAAATAGACCAAGTTATTCATGCATGCATGCACTCAGTGCAGAGTAGAAGTTATTTCGGAAGTTTTACACCTTACATAAGAAATATTCCAAGTGTACAATCTTTCAAGCCAAGAACAATATCTTTCGAAACCAAAAGTGAATTCTTCCCTCAAGATAAAGTCTTTCGTAGCCAATAGAGGAAAAACATATTTCTTTGGAAGATTGTGAAGAACATGCTTTTCTCTGACGTATTTTACATAAATCTGACCAACTTTCTGATGTAATTCTGATGACTCACCAACTTATACAAGTTGGTGAATGGTCGATGCCTATTGTAACTGTACATTGAGGTCTTGAATCTATAACTTTCTACCTTACAAACTTTTATTCCTTATGTAATATATTACTATGTGAGCTATGGCATGTCATAGTCACTAGTCAAAAGGCAGATCTGCCTTTTGAAACTATATTGATTTTGTTGTCTAGATCAAATGTATCCGGCTGGCTATCTAAGTATGGCCAACTCTAGAATGTAGTTTAAAGTGTCTCAAGTCCGTGTAACTTATTTCCTATGTTTTGTAACACTTGTGATGAATCTTGAGAAGTAATGTACTGCAATCTTGAAAACCAAACATCTTTGTTGTTCTTAAGTTTCTGTCTCTTGTATACTTGTGTTTATAGTATCATAACCAAAGACTCTGTTCCTTATGTGATCTGTTAAATGTTCTAAATACTCTCCTTACTATGAGACTAAGTGTATTGACCATCCCTTAAACAACCCTACAAGTGGTATCAAATCATTCCAGGCTCTTGATTATAAGATATCACTATCTTAGATCCCTCAGTCTCACAAAACACTTAACAACTCAAGTGGCAGCTCTCACTAAGGCTGATATGGAAACTGGAACCATGACGAAATCCCCACTGATCACTCCTAAAGACTTTGATACTTGGTGTCAAAGAAATGGAAGGCTTTATCAAGTCTCAAGACTACAGGATGTGGGAATCTACTTTCTATGGACTTCACATACCAAGCACCTCTTTAGCTGCTGCTGGAGGTGGTATGATTCCAAAGGAGGTGGCTAACTATTCTGAAGAAGATAGAAAGCGAATAGATATAGATCAGAAAGCGTTGACTATCCTTAAAACTGCTTCCAAACTTCATCTACAAGATTTCAAGAAGTGCAAAATTGCTAAGCAATTATGGGATGCACCGAAGCTCATGTATGAGGGTCCACTAAAGCAAATGAGAACAAGAAGGACCTCATGAAGCAATAGTTTGAGAATTTCACCTTCAAAGAAGGTGAAACCATGACTTAACAATAATTCATATATGTTGAGATTGTGGATACTCTAATGGAGGTTAGAGTAACTCTTGAAAATAGAGACATTGTAAGGAAGTTCATATCCTCTCTTCCTAGACAATAGAAACATTATTGTGTTGTTATCAAGAGAACTAAGAACCTTAAGACTCTCACTCTTACAGAATTGTGTGTTATTCGTAGTGGATACTAGATGGAGATGAATATGCAAAATCCATCTGGTAACTCCAGCAATCAACTGAGTTCAGCCATTCATATGGTAGAAAGCGATTGTAGAGAACCATAACATCATCTTATCTGCTTCCCTGACAACTCACAAAAGGTCCTTTTATCACCTTCCTTGAGACACCATGTAAAGCCCCCGTTCCCGGGCACCTTACGGTTGGTCATTCATTGCATAAAAAATGTTATAAAACGTACATTTATTTTGTAGCGGAATTTAAAACATTCATTAATAACTAAAAACATGTCATTTACAACATTTTTTTTCATCTCAAAATACAAGACATGTCAAAATACGGATGCTAGCCTCAAAATGCTTATGCATCCACGCCTGCAACTCCTCAGCATCAACATATACCTGCCAACTATCATGCATACAAAAGTCAGCGACGCTGAGTGAGTTCTAGTTTTCTAATAAAACATACTTTCCTTACAAAAAACGTTCTTTACTTTATTTCAAATCATACTATACTTTACAACCGTTCGTGATCATGCATCATACGTACATACAGATATATCATTATTATCTTCATCATTACGTCGTTAGCTTCATTCATTCAACGTATAAATTATCGTTCACTTCTATTTTCTAGATCCGGTCAGACTTTACCCTCTTCTAGCACGCAACCACGATTACTGAGGGCGAATGACAAGGATCCTTCTCTGTACGTTATTACAATAATTCATTTACGTTCATTCATACGTTCATTCTTTCATACATGATCATTCGTTCATTACTCATTATTACTCGAATCTTGTCTCTTGTAATATCCCCGACTCATGCTCGAAAGCTGATGTTGTGCCGCGGCCTGCTTACAAACCCCCGACTCATGTACGAAGACTGACACAGCACCAGGAAATGCAACAAATATCCCATACGAGTCAATCACAGGGATTGAACTCCATCCGAGTCTGTTGCAACACAAAGTTGCTCATCTCATTATCTCGTCTCATGGACAAAGACCACTATCGAGTCTGTTGCGACACCGAGTCGCTCACCTTATAACTATGCTTGGCTTTATGCCACACCTCGGGTAACAAAACCCCCACCGAAGTGGGTAACATCACCCCCACCGAAGTGGGTAACACACCCCCACGAAGTGGGTAACAACACCCCCCATCGAAGTGGGTAACAACACCCCCACGAAGTGGGTAACAACACCCCCCATCGAAGTGGGTAACAACACCCCCACCAAAGTGGGTAACAACACCCCCACCAAAGTGGGTAACAACACCCCCACCGAAGTGGGTAACAACACCCCCACCAAAGTGGGTAACAACACCCCTCACCGAAGTGGGTAACAACACCCCCACCGAAGTGGGTAACAACACCTATGAAGGTCAGTCATAAAGATTGGAACCCTTGAGTGCACACTTTAGGATTTGCTAAACCTCACGCGGTAGATCTTAAGGCATTAAGAGCCGTGGACCTCTGTACATATTGCATGCAAGCCTCTCTATACTTCTCTCTTTATTCATTAATTTATTCATGCATGCATTCATTAATTATGTTCCTCTTTTCATTATTTTACACTTTACGTTACACAATACTTTCATTACATTTAATAACCTTCAACGCAAAGCCAATGGAAGACATACATATATAATAAGGAACATACATAAACATAAACATAAACCATCACCAATACAGGCACATCATATATGCATAACACACATCAAACATAAGCCATCACATCATAACGAGGCCTATCTTTCTATTTTACCCCTTAAAATCCACTTAGAAAACCTAAAGTCCAAATTGGGCGCATGGGACCTTCCAGGCGCATGAGCATAAAAATTCTAAGTGTAAAACAGTCTCGACGGATGGACACTATTTGGGCGTTTTTGCCTGTTTAGGCGCATCCCCAACACTTAGCCGTTTCAAGCACTTGGGCTCATGGACACTGTTTCGGCGCGTGGCCAACACTTAGCTGTTACATTCACTGGGACGCATGGGCACTGTTTAGGTGCATGGCCAATACTTAGCCATTTCAAGCACTTGGGCGTATGGACACTATTTGGGCGCATGGCCAACACTTAGCCGTTTCATTCACTGGGATGCATGGGCACTGTTTAGGCGCATGGACAGTACTTAGCCTTTTCATTCACTGGGACACATGGGCACTGTTTAGGCGCATGGCCAATACTTAGCCATTTCATTCACTTGGACGCATGGGCACTGTTTAGGCGCATGATCCACACATGGGCGCATGGCCAATACTTAGCCGTATGGCCAACATGCTGGGTGCATGGACCACTGTTCAGGCGCATGACCCACTCTTGGGCACATGGCCAACACTTAGGCGTTTGGCCTCTCATGCTGGACGCATGGACAACTGTTTGGGTGCATGAACCACTATTCATGTTCATCAAAACATTCTGAAATATTTTCTATGCTACCAATTCACCCTATTATCATTCGAAGTATACCCAAACACAGATCTAAAGGCCATCTAAGCATGCTAAACATCATCTCTAACCCATAATCAACACTATAACATACATACATACATACAACATTCGAACATAAAGCTGTAAACCCATGGTTTCTATAAAAGATGTTTACATAATATGCGTAATAGCCCCAAATCAGTTAAAAATCTGGAAAAGAGGGGTTCTAGAAACTCACCTTGAGCAGCTTTTGAACAACAATCCTCTAGTTCAAGCCCACTTTGATTCAGCTCTTGAATCCCGAAAACAAACTCTAAACAACCAAAACTTAGGTCAGGAACTCGAAACCCAACTGAAACCAAGCGCATAGAAGAGAAGACTTACCTTTGAAGATGTTTCTTCCTCTTTCTCTATCTAGAACCTCGGTTCTCTCTCTCTCTTCTTCTTCCTCCGAGAGCAAAGTAGCTTTCTGCTTTGATATGGGCGACCATGCCCTTTAAATTCTTAAAATAATAAGATTTGTACTTTATACACTTTTCCCCCCTCCATTTGTGTACAATTTCTATTCCTTCCACTTACTTTCATTTTCCTTTCGTTTAAATAAAATTTCGTGGTGTTACAAGTCTACCCCCTTAACGAGGTTTCGTCCCCAAAACCTGTCACTTCTCGAACAGTTACAGGTAACACTGTCTCACTCCTTCTTTCATCTTGTATTTAAACTTAGATCTCTTTAGGCTTCACTGCACCCGCACAAGTGAAACCATCATCCTCCTTAGCCTATTCTCTTCTTCTTATTAGGAATGGTCACTAGTTGCTCCTCGTGGATGGATACTCTGTCCATCTCAGTATTCTCTAGTAGCATGATCATATCCTTATCGGTTGAGCTCTTTCTTAGACGAGATGCATGGAATATCAGATGAATTCCACTTAACTCATCAGGTAGCTCCAGTCGATGTGCCACTTCTCCTGCATGAGCAACAACTTAGAATGATCCTCCACACTTTAATATTAGCTTTACTCAATTTCAAATCAAGCAATCCGCTTTCCTGGTCGAAGCCTTCCTTATACTTCATTATCGTAGGTCGTCACTGAACTCTGGTTGTGCACGGTTGAGCAGTCCATCTTCTTGCAACACTTGGGGTTTGAGTCATCGACTACTCATCAACTCACTCGAAGATGCATGTCTACCTACCTATGTCTGTCTTGAACAGCCTAGCAGGAACAAGCGCTCTCTCTCAATTCTATCATGCAATCCTCTAGGGCATTAGGTAACCTAGTAGACCTACTAATAGCAATTCTTACATCGAAGGGCTCATCGATCTCCCTATCCTTAACGTGCAACATCACAGAAAATAGCGGCAACAAAACTACTACTAGCGTCACAGTTAAAGCATAGATGCATAAATCTAAACTTGCAAGAACGTACCTGATGTTACCTTGGAGTCGGACCTAGCCTCCTCCCGGTCATAATGAGGGCTCTAGCCTTCATCCTCGGTTCTCCTCCCTCGTACCGGAGCTTCCTCTGATCTCCTTCACTCCCGAACCTTTCGCTCTCGGCTTCTTGCAATCCCTGCTCATGTGTCCCTCCGCACCACAGGAATAACACCTCCCCATACTGCAGTTCTTCGCCACATGTCCAGTCGACCCACAACGGAAACAGACATTGCCCCCCAGTCTACATTCCCCGGGGTGCCTGTGTCCACACCTGTCACACCTTTTCGACCCCGCACCAGTTATGACCACACCTGATCATCCACTCGTGCATCTTTGCCACCTAGAGCGGTTCTGCCACGTTCCAATCGCTTCCCGTTCCATTCTTGATCACCATCTCCTTTCTTGCTACTTTCAGTCTCCATGACAGATCTTTCATCATACAATCTCCCTGCCAAATCAACCGCCGACCTAAACGTGCTTGGTTGGGCAGCAATCATGTGCCTACGGATATCTGTCGGCAAGCCCTGAATGTACCTCTTGATCTTTCGTGAAAGAGGTGTCACCTGATCCGGCACCAGACGTGCCATCTCATTGAATTTAGCGGTATATTGCTCATGTGCCATCGTTCCCGCCTCCAGCTACAAGAACTCTCTTTCAACTTTGTCCATCTCACGGTGAGGACATAATTCCTCAATCACCAGCCTTTTCAACTCCGGCCATCGCATCCTCCCGATAGCCCTGCTTCCCTTAACCTAGACGATATTGTCCTACCAACACAAGGCTGAGTCCACAAAAGAATGGGTAGTAAACTTCACCTTCTGATCCTCCGGCACTCGCTGATATTCAATACCACTTCCATCTCTCTCACCCATCGGTGAGCAGCAGCAGCGGTGCTGTTTGCATCAAAAGTTGGGGGCTTGCATGGTTGAAACACCCCATAGTTACAACCTCGTTCCGCCTCCAGCGCAGGCTCTTCCTCTTCGTTCTCTTCATTATCGAAGAAAACCGTTTCAGTCTCGGGTCGTCTCCTTTTGCCTGAAGGTCTACCCCTTTCCTGTCTCTCCTCGTCTCTAACAACCTTCATAACTTCGGTCGCCATAGACGGTAGGATCGTCTGCATAACCTGATGCACTTCCTCGCTAACGGCCTCTCTCATCGATGCTCTCTGATTAGCATTCTCATCACCGCCCTCCTGATGAGGGGCCTCGGGTTCCTCATGGACTGTTCTTCCAGCCCTAGACTTTCCTCTTGTGACCTGTGGTTCAGCACCACGTCCACCACCACCTCCACCTCGTGAAGCTTCGAAGATCTACCACGAACCATCTTCTAACACACTATAAGATTCAAACACTAACACGGTCATTCAAGGTAATAACTCTGTTTATGTCACATATAGTAAGTCCCTAATTATAGTGGCTAGTTGTGATTAGCCAGTTACTTTACTCTTCATACCCCAAGCATTTCCTGAAGGGATTTTAACAAGTTTATCAAATTTGTTTAACCATTTTAAACATAAAACGCAATGGATAATCATTTTAACATCTTGTTAGAAGTTTACATAAACCATTTTATGTTGATAAAACCCTTTAAGATGGATCTATTTGCATGAACAAGTAATTACTTACAAAACAAGCATGGAAAGATAATGAAAACTACATTTCAAAGCTTTCTTTTGAGATGAGAAGGATGATGTTCCTGAAGGCAAGACTCCAAATAGCAATCCTCAAGAAGTAATACCCCAAGTTCCTTCAAACACCCACTTGCTAGGTTGTGTTGCACCCACTTAAAAAAAACCTCTTCCAAATCGATTTTCTAGTCAAGAATCCTTGCTTGAAGGCTGAAAATAAACTTGATTCAGCTCTAAAAATCGAGTTCAAGAGAAAGAGATGACAGAATTTCTTTTGCTTTATGTGTGTGAGAGAAAGGTGTATCCTTTGGAAGAGTGTAATGAATGTTGATTGCTTGGAACAAAAACATAAAATTCGAGAGTCCCAATGCCCCTTAGGGGGCGGCCGAATTCACTCCCCAAAGGGGAGTTTCCCTCTTATTTTCAATTTTTATAAAATGTACACTTTCATCCTTATGATTTTATAAAATTAAACCCCTTTTTAAATTTATAACAATGACACACTATTATTTGTCATTGTTTAACTAATTTAAATAATGAAACAAATATCTTTCATGAACAAATTATCTATATAATCTTGTTCATTTACAAAAGCAATGTTTTAGAAAACCCAGTTTCTAAATTGGTGCTAATATTTATTCGTATGATCACATCAACGAACAAATATTTATTGGTGTTGTTTGGCTTGTTATTGGGTATGACCCGACTTGGATCATATCATACTAGCCACATCAATTTAGTATGTATCTTGGGCAGATCACTTCTTTCAATCTCCCACTTGCACAAGATTCATAGTAGATTGATGCAAGTAGCAAATAACGCCTAGCAACGGTTTGCTACCCCTAGTGTATATGATTAAGTGCCATTCAATAACATAATCCTCTTCAAGTACCTTACTTCAAATGTTTTAGGTGAATCAATCATCTATCCTTTTGTTTCAGATGTCATGTTGAATCCAGAGACACAGGATTGTCATTCTCCGATGATTAAACTTTAACAGGACTTACACATGTAACTCTCAACGTATAAGAGGAACAAATTCCATCTTGACTACATACTTCTCTCACAATCACCTTATATCATACCTGAACCTAGCCTTATGTACTGCCAATCTTTCATAACAGTAAAGAACTAAGTCAAAGTACAATACTTGGTCAATATCAAGACCCAATATGTATCTCAGGTCTGAGGATGCAATGATATTCGCGTTTACTCAATATATCTTATGACTAATCACAAAGACTCCATGCAGAAATAATTGAGAGCGGGTCAGTCCTATATCTATATCCTATAGATATCAATGAACTTTGGTAGCAACCTCTTGCTCTATATTCATACCTTATGAATATCAACCAATCCAAGTTCATTATAGTCTTACATTCATAGTTGTTCCCACATGTATGATAGACTACGGACGTTTAGAATAACTTACTTATTCACGGATTTAAAGCATGCTAAAATAGAAGAACAAATGAAAGTTATAACCATATAATTAAGTTAAATAACATAAGTTCCAATATAAAAAAAATAAAATCAAATCCAGTCATTAGAATATCGAAGTCCCATGGCACAAACATGACCTTCATGCTTTGCCTTTCCAAGGAGCTTTGTGAGTGGATCCTCAATGTTTTTATCAGTGTGAACTTTGTGAATACATATATTTCCCTTTTCAACTTCATCCCTTATGTAGTTGAATCTTCGCTCAATGTGCCTTGTTTTCTGATGTGCACGGGGTTCCTTGATTTGTGCAATCGCACCCTCGTTATCACAAAGAATCTCCAGAGGATCCTGAATGAAGAGACTACCCCTAGATCGGCTATGAATTTCTTCAACCATGCAGTTTCCTGTGCTGCCAATGAAGCGGCGATGTATTCTGACTCTGTAGTGGACAACGCTACGACTTCTTGCTTTGAGCTTTTCCAAGAAACAGCTCCCCCATTCAGGATAAAGATGTACCCCGATTGAGATCGTGAATCATCTCGATCGGTTTGGAAACTCGCATCCGTGTAACCCTTTACTATGAGTTCCTCTTCACCAGTCTCGTAGATCAAGAACATGTCCTTAGTCTTCCTTGGGTAGTTTAGAATGTTCTTCATAGCCATCCAATGACTATCACCAGGATTTTGCTGGTATCTACTTGTCATGCTTAAAGCGCATGACACGTCCGGTCTAGTCCATATCATTGCATACATGATGGATCCTATAGCAGATGCATATGGGATTGCCTTCATTCTATTCTGCTCCTCCTTTGAGCTTGGACATTGAGTCTTACTCAATATTGTCCCTCTCAGAATAGGTACAGTACCTTTCTTAGAGTTTTCCATCTTGAACCTTTTCAAGATTTTTTCAATGTATGCACTTTGATTTAAACCAATCAGCCGCCTTGATCTATCCCTATAGATCTTTATTCCCAAAATATAGGCGGCTTCACCAAGATCCTTAATGGAAAAGCAGCTTCCAAGCCAGGCTTTTACACCTTCCATTCTTGGAACATCATTTCCAAACAGTAGAATGTCATCGACATATAATACTAGGAAAGTTATTGTGCTCCCACTACCCTTCTTATACACACAAGCCTCATCAGTGTTTTTTATGAAGCCAAATTTCTTGATCTCCTCATCAAAACGGTGATTCCAGCTTCTTGATGCTTGTTTCAATCCATAGATTGATTTCTTTAACTTGCATACTTATTAGGGTGTTTTGGATTGACAAAACCTTAGGCTGAACCATATAGACATCTTCCTCAAGATATCCATTCAGAAAAGCGGTTTTGACATCCATTTGCCAAATCTCATAATCATAATGAGCAGCTATGGCAAAAAATATCCTTATGGACTTTAGCATCGCAACAGGTGAGAAAATTTCATCATAATCAACCCCTTGAGTTTGAGTGAAACTCTTTGCTACAAGTCTAGCCTTATAAGTATCCAAGTTTCCATGCATGTAGTTTTCTTCTTGAAAACCCACTAACTTGTAACTACCTTGGAGTTGAGAGGTGGTATAACAGGTTCCCAAACTTGATTGTCATACATGGATTGCATCTCAACGTTCATGGCTTCAAGCCATTTGTCACAATCCAAATTGGACACTGCATCATGGTATGTGGTTAGTTCATCTGAATCTACCACATAGCATCCATCAATGAAAATTCCGTATCTTTCAGGTGGATTACTAGTTCTGCCACTTCTGTGAACGTTTTGTGTGTATTGATCAACCGCTTGATCATCCTCAACATCCTCATGTTGAGTGCTAGTTTCAACCAAATATGCATCGGGTCGTGGCTCTTGATCCTCCTCAAGATCCACTGTTCTACTGCTAGTTTTTCCATAAGGAACTTTGCTTCTAAGAACTCACCCTTTCTGGCAACAAATACCTTTTGTTGCAGTGGATTATAGAAATAATATCCCATAGAATCTCTGGGATATCCAACAAATATACACTTGGTGGATCGAACTTCCAATTTGTTTGGGGTGGGAGTTTTAACATAAGCCTCAAAACCCCAGACCCTAAAGTATGATAGGGATGGAACTCTTCCATGCCATATCTCAAAAGGTGTCCTTTCACCTTTTTGGTTGGGGCCATATTCAGAATACGGGCCGTGGAGAGCAAAGCGAAACCCCAAAATGTTAGAGGCAAAGTGCTTCTAGCCATCATAGATCGGACCATATCCAATAAGGTTCGATTCCTCCTCTCAGACATGCCGTTATGTTGTGGTGTTCCACGTGGAGTGAGTTGTGAGACAATCCCACAACTCTTAAGATGATCTTGAAAAGCATCACTTAGGTATTCACCTCCTCTATGGGTGCGGAGAACTTTAATCGACTTGTTGAGTTGATTTTCTACTTCATTCTTGAAGATTTTGAACGTTTCAAAAGCTTCATTTTTGTGCCTTAATAAGTACACGTACCCATAGAGACTATAATCATCGGTAAAGGTAATGAAGTATCTTTCACCATTCCTAGTCATTGGCTTAAAAGGACCACATACATCCAAATGTATGATACCTAATAAATCTTTTGCCCTTTCGTTGGTTCCACTAAAGGGTGACTTAGTCATTTTCCTTGTAAATAAGATTCACATACATCAAATGAATCATATTCATTTGTTTTTAAAAGACCATTCTTTTAAAGTGTTTGTATACGTTTCTTGTTTATATGACCAGGATGACAATGCCAAAGATAGGTATCACTCAAATCCAACTTGAGTTTCTTGGGGTTAGTTTGGTACTATGAACTATTTAAAGTATTTTCATGAACCAATTCATAAATACCATTAATGGGAATAGCTTTAAAATAGAACATATCATTTAAAGAAACATGAATATCATTTTCAACAAAAGATAATACATAATCATAATGTCTTATTTGGGAAGCAGAAATAATGTTCCTAGTCAAACTAGGAGCATACAAAACATTCTTCAAAGTTACTTCCAAACCACTTGGAAGTTTTAGGATGTACTCCCCACGAGCTTCAACTTTGACTTTGGTTCCATTGCCCATGAAGAGGCTAACATCCCCTTGGTTGAAGTCCCTACTTCTTTTGAACTCCTGCAACAAATTGCAAATATGAGTTCCACATCCGGTATCCAATACCCATGTGTTAGAAGTTGTAACATTAAGATCAATATGAATCATGTAAATTGTACCTGAGGTTTGCCCCGCCTCCCTCTTTTCTCTTAACTCTTTGAGATAGACCGGACAATTTCTCATCCAATGCCCTATCTCACCACACTTGAAGCATGGGTCGTTTGTAGCAACCTGGCTTCTTCTCCTTGGGCTTCGGAGGTTCTGCCCTAACAACCATCTTCCCTTTTCCCCCAACGTGCCCCTTTCCTTTGGCAACAATTGCCTTAGGAGGGGGTTGAGACCTTCTCCTCCTCCCACCTTCATTGATGGTAAGAACGGGTAAAACCCTTTTACCCATTCCCGCTTCGGCCGTTTTGAGCATTGAATGAAGTTCATTTATGCTCTTGTCCCATCCGTTCATGTTGTAGTTCATGACGAATGCCTCAAACCATTTAGTTAGGCCATTAAGGATCAAATCCGTGGCCAACTCGTTTGAGACAGGACAATTAGCCTTTGAAGGCGATCGATGTGGCTTTTCATCTTAAGAAATAAGATGAAACCGATTGGGATTCCTCCATCCGACATGCATGAAGCGCTCGAACCGTTTCGAAGTGCTCCACCCTAGCTTGTTGCTGCAATGTTTCCCGCAACTAGGTGATCATGTCATAAGCTCCATGGAGCTCATATTCCTTTTAGAGGTTGGGTGTCATACTTGCTAACATTAGGCAAGAGACTTGGATGGAGTCTTCCATATATCTAACCCAATCGTTATAGGCCCCTTCATCCTCCTCGTTGGGTTCATCGGGGATGGGATCATCAAGGATGTAGGCCCGCTTTTCTTGCTTGAGAACGATTCTCAAGTTGCGGTACCAATCCATGAAGTTGTTAGGTGTTAGAAGATCCCTTGGAAGGATCGCCCTTAGAGATTGGTTGTTTTGGTTTGGTACATCGTTATTAGCATTGTTGTTCTCGGCCATCTACAAGATTTTACAAAGTTCCATTTTAGTATTCATTGATATAATAATATTTCATTTATTAATACCCTTTTATGTCTCATAGATGATTAATGAATAAATTTTTATAATCCAACGTTATTTTTAAATATTGGTTAGGTGACCTTATCCCATTATTTAAATCAACAAGGTAGTCATGAATGACAATTGCAACCTATTGCAACTTCTAATGGTATGGGATCGTTTGAACATCTTATGTTTGAAACGACATGTTTATCGCATCAACACCTTTGTAAAATATATTTTAGGTGATCCATTCAATATATTTCACAAGTCAAGTCGTCCTACTTACACACACGTGTGAGTTTACTACATAAGTGGTTAGGTGACCTTTATCCAACAAACATGGTATTCTCACCTCCAGTTACAAGTTCCCTCAAAGTGGTTAGGTGACCTTTATCCCACTAAGAGTTTGCAAGTAACCTAAGTGTTGTGTAAAAGGATGGTGTTAAACTTGTTTTAAAAGGGATTTAGATTACATAATTCTAGTATAGAAAGCTCTATGTACCATATTATTGTATGCATTCAACCATATGGTACCCTATTGGTTCTTTTAAATAAAACCCATTTTATTTCGCAAATCATTAATCCTTTTATAAAACCATTCTATTTGTGCTTAATGATTAGAGAACCAATTTCTTGTTATAGCATGTTTTAATAGACGGTTTGTTAATCATATTCAAATATTCAAAACAAATACCAACATAAGCAATCAACCAAGCATAAACAATCCATTCACATATGCATAACAAAGCGTACTAAATTGAGCACACTTGTTAGCCAAAACAAGTGTGTCAAAAGGTCTTGTCCTAAGGGTTAAGAACATGACACAAGGATGGCAAAAGGACTCCCACTTGAATCCACGTCTTCAAGCATCCTCTTTGTCCATCAATTCTTCAAATCTTGATCTTGAGCATCCTTACAAAAAATGTATCCTAATACAATTTTATAATAATGGAAAAACTCCTAATCTATTTATTACAAACCAAATGAATAAATAAATTACAAAACAAGACTTTCAACATATGTTTAGATTATTACATAACCAAATGAATAAAACATGACAATCAATCAATCAATCCACAAGGTCAAGGCTTTGTTATGCATAACCAAACAACATATCCAAAAAAGTAAATCAACCAACTCAAGCATGGTTTCATTTAATAAAAATCCAACAAATTTTTTTTATTATTTTTATATATATACACTGCTATGCGACAGCAGCCTTATTTATAAAAAATAGGATTTTTCAAGTTTTAACTAATTTAAAACCACAAGATTCAAGCCATCTCAATGCATATAAGATTAACCAACTTGAATCAAGAGAAACCAAGCTAAATCTTGAGTTCTAGGGTTTCTAATAACCTAAGAAAAGATACAAAATTGGATCTAAAGATGTTAGTGTTCATGCAACCCGCTCTAGATGCCATTGAAGGGATTTTAACAAGTTTATCAAAGTTGTTTAACCATTTTAAAAATAAAACGCAGCGGATAATCATTTTAACATCTTGTTAGAAGTTTACATAAACCATTTTATGTTGATTAAGATGGATCTATTTTCATGAACAAGTAACTTACAAAACAAGCATGGAAAGATAATGAAAACTACATTTCAAAGCTTTCTTTTGAGATGAAAAGGATGATGTTCCTCAAGCAAGACTCCAAATAGCAATCCTCAAGAAGTAATACCCCAAGCTCCTTCAGACACCCACTTGCTAGGTTGTGTTGCACCCACTTAAAAAAACCTCTTCCAAATCGATTTTCCAGTCAAGAATCCTTGCTTGAAGGCTGAAAATAAACTTGTTTTCAGCTCTAAAAATCCAGTTCAAGAGAAAGAGATGAGAGAATTTCTTTTGCTTTGTGTGTGTGAGAGAAAGGTGTATCCTTTGGAAGAGTGTAATGCATGTTGGTTGCTTGGAACAACAACATAAAATTGGAGAGTCTCAATGCCCCTTAGGGGGCGGCCGAATTCACTCCCCAAAGGGGAGTTTCCCTCTCATTTTCAATTTTTATAAAATGTACACTTTCATCCTTATGATTTTATAAAATTAAACCCCTTTTTAATTTTATAACAATAACACACTATTATTTGTCATTGTTTAACTAATTAAATAATGAAACAAATATCTCTCATGAACAAATTATCTATATAATCTTGTTCATTTACAAAAGCAATGTTTTAGAAAACCCGGTTTCTAAATTGGTGCTAATATTTATTCGTATGATCACATCAACGAACAAATATTTACTGGTGTTTGTTTGGCTTGTTATTGGGTATGACCCGACTTGGATCATATCACACTAGCCACATCAATTTAATATGTATCTTGGGCAGATCACGTCTTTCATTTCCTATCCCGACTACATCAGTATCTAAATCTACCCAAAACATGCGCACATAATGCCGGTTAACATTAACTTACATAAAACGTTTACATAAAACCTTTACCTACAGGCACGTAGCTACTAGGACTGGAATCCCTTTTCCTTTTAGTCCCATTCTCAGTTTAAGATTAGGTGTTTTAAAATAATTACCCAATTCACTTAAACTTTTGCTCTGATACCAACTTCTAAAGCCCTCGTTCCCGGGCACCTTACGGTTGGTCATTCATTGCACTAAAAACGTTATAAAACGTACATTTATTTTGCAGCAAAATTTAAAACATTCATTAATAACTAAAAAAATGTCATTTGCAAGATTTGTTTTCATCTCAAAATACAAGACATGTCAAAATACGGATGCTAGCCTCAAAATGCTCCTAGTAGCTTATGTATCCACGCATGCAACTCCATATGTTCGTTCTTTCATACATGATCTTTCGTTCATTACTCATTATTACTCGAATCTTATCTCTTGCAATATCCTGACTCATGCTCAAAAGCTGATGCTGTGTCGGGGCTGCTCACAAACCCCCGATTCATGTCCGAAGATTGACATAGCACAGGGATACGCGACAAAGATCCCATACGAGTCAATCATAGGGATTGAACTCCATCCGAGTCTGTTGCAACACAAAGTTGCTCATCTCATTATCTCATCTCATGGACAAAGACCTCTATCGAGTCTGTTGTGACACAGAGTCGCTCACCTCATAACTATGCTTGGCTTTATGCCACACCCCCGAAGTTATACATAACTCGGGTAACAACACCCCCAAAGACGTGGGTAACAACACCCCCACCAAAGTGGGTAACAACACCCACACCAAAGTGGGTAACAACACCCCCACCGAAGTGGGTAACAACACCCCCACCGAAGTGGGTAAGAACAACCCCACCGAAGTGGGTAACAACACCCCCCACCGAAGTGGATAACAACACCCCCACCAAAGTGGGTAACAACACCCTCCAGCGAAGTGGGTAACAACACCCACACCAAAGTGGGTAACAACACCCCCACCAAAGTGGGTAACAACACCTCTAAAGGTCAGTCACAAAGACTGGAACCCTTGCGTGCACACTTTAGGATTTGGTGAACCTCACGCGGTAGAGCTTAAGGCATTAAGAGTCGTGCACCTCTCTAAATATTGCTTGCAAGCCTCTCTATACTTCTCTCTTTATTCATTAATTTATTCATGCATGCATTCATTCATTACGTTCCTCTTTTCATTATCTTCCACTTTACGTTACATATTACTTTCATTACATTTAATAACATTCAACGCAAAGCCAATAGAAGACATACATATATAATAAGGAACATACATAAACATAAACATACACCATCACCAATACAGGCACATCATACATGCATAACACACATCAAACATAAGCCATCACATCATAACCAGGCCTATCTTGCCATTTGACCCCTTAAAATCCACTTAGAAAACCTTAAGTCCAATTGGGCACATGGGACCTTCTAGGCGCATGAGCATAATAATTCTATGTGTAAAACAGTTTGGGCGCATGGACACTGTTTGGGCGTTTCTGCCCTGTTCAGCCACATCACCAACACTTAGCTGTTTCAAACACTTGGGCGCATGGACATTGTTTGAGCGCATGGCCAACACTTAGCTGTTTCATTCACCGGGACGCATGGGCACTTTTTAGGCGCATGGCCAATACTTAGCCATTTCAAGCACTTGGGCGCATGGACACTGTTGGGCACATGGCCAACACTTAGCCGTTTCATTCCCTGGGACGCATGGGCACTGTTTAGGCGCATGGCCATTACTTAGCCGTTTCATTCACTGGGATGCATGTGCACTGTTTAGGCGCATGGCCAATACTTAGCCGTTTCATTCACTGGGATGCATGGGCACTATTTAGGCGCATGGTCCACGCTTAGGCGCATGACCCACTCTTAGGCGCATGGCCAACACTTAGGCGTCTGGCCTCTCATGCTGGACGCATGGACAACTGTTTGGGCTCATGAACCACTGTTCATGTTCATCAAAACATTCTGAAAAATTTTCTAAGGTACCAATTTCACCCGATTATCATTCTAAGCATGCCCAAACACAGATCTAACATACTAAGCCATCAAAGCATGCTAAACATCATCTATAACCCATAATCAACACTATAACATACATACATACATACAACATTCGAACATAAAGTTGTAAACCCACGGTTCTTTAAAAGATGTTTACATAATATGCATAATAGCCCAAAATCAGTTAAAATCAGTAAAAGAGGGGTTCTAGAAACTAACCTTGAGCAGCTTTTGAACAACACTCTTCCAGTTCAAGACCCACTTCGATTCAGCTCTTGTATCCCGAAAACAAATTCTAAACAACCAGAACTTAGGTCAAGAACTCGAAACCCAGCTGAAACCAAGCTCATAGAAGAGAAGACTTACCTTTGAAGATGTTTCTTCCTCTTTCTCTCTCTAGAACCAGGTTCTCTATTCCTTCTTCTTCTTCCTCTAAGAGCAAAGCAGCTTTCTGCTTTGATATGGGCAACCATGCCCTTTACGTTCTAAAAATAATAAAATTTGTACTTTGTACACTTTTTCCCCTCTATTTGTGGACAATTTCTATTCCTTCCACTTACTTTCCTTTTCCTTTCGTTTAAATAAAATTTTAGGGTGTTACACACCAAGGGAGAGCAACACACATGGAGGTCCATTTTAAGAGACAAGCTCTTCACAAGCTTGTGTGTCAGCTGATGAAAGTACTGTAAACTTTCTCTTCACCTTGAATATCTTAATTGCATTCTTACAAATGATCTGGAGTACATGGAGATAGTTCAATAAATGGCTCTTCTCACTTACAGAGCCAAGAAGTTTTACAAGAGGATAAGGAGAAAGTTTCCAAGGAATGCAACTATTGGAAAGCTTGGTTAGACAAAATTAAGGTGAAGTGTTACAACTGTAATCAAATAGGACACTTTTCTAGAGAGTGCAATGTACCAAGTACAAATTGTGGCCAAGCAAAAACCAAACCAAGCTACACTGACAAAGCCAACCAGTATGAGAAGCGAAAGCACAAGTTGCAGTTGCTGTTGAAGAAGGAGGCTTTGACTAGAGCTTTCAGGTTGAAGATTCATGTAAAAATCAAGCACTGATGGCTGACCATGATAAAGCCATGGTATTGGAACATCTTTGCACACCTGAATGTATTGCTAAAGTTACCAAATATAGGTCCTATAACTTAGAGATAAGATCTGATCTTGAGTCTTTGAATATCTTAAAAATCTGATTTTAAAAGAGCTAAAAATGATTACAAGTTTAAAATAGAAAATTTAGAGAAAACCATTTCAACTCTTAAACATGAGCACACAAATTATAGGACTCAAATCAAAGATCTCATTAGTAAGTTAACTGAGTGTCAGGCTGAGCTTGTAATTAGCAAAGCTAGGGTAGAAAAATATGTTATTAAAGAAGATACCTTCAAGAACATAATATCCTCATCCGTACATGCAAAATTTTGTTATCAGAATAAGCAGGGACTAGGATCTACTAAGATAGGTTTTCTACATACAATATGGTCTATAAGATCTCCTAAGTGTGGAACTTGTGAAGACGAGATTCCTTTCATAGACCCTTTGAGTGAATAGGATGAAGAGGAGATAAAGAAGGATGGCTCTAGTAAGAGTGAAGAAGAGCCTCGTAAGGAGAGAAAAGAAGTTGAGATGACCAAGTCTAGAAGGAAGAACTTGATCAGAAAGGTCAAAAGAAATTCCAAGAACGCTCAAGAGATCAAGCCCAATTTTAACTCTATGCAGAAACAAGTTTTATCTCTATAATCCTAAAAGTACTGTCCACATGATCAAGAAAGAAACTGCTAAGAAGTTGAAGAAAAAGCAAGCTTTCAAAGGAAACTCTTTTCCTTTTGAAAGCTCCAAAATGAAGAAGAAGATAAGTGAAAAATTGTTTTTCGAAGAAAAGTTGGTCTTAGAAGAAAGGAATACTTCCGAAGTACTCAAGCCTACTGTAGTGATAGCAAAATCTTCCGATGGTCTAGTCTCCAAAACTTTCAAAGTTGTTAAAACTTCCCAAGCATTGAAGGTCAAGTCTAAGCTTCCAAAGGTGGTGAGGAAGACAAAGAAATACCATGTGACTTAAAGTTCTTCATCATCATGAGCACATGGTCCTCCAATTTTGACGATAGGATCAATTACTGTTGCATTGTTTTCAACTTCATTTGATAAGCCCAAGACCAACAAGGCTTGGTTTCCAAATGTAATTAACCATCTCTTTTATGAAGGAACAACTCAAGACAAATAAAAATGTATGGATCATTGATAGTGGTTGTTCTAGGCACATGACAGGCAATGGGTCACTACGCCAAAATTTTGATAAAATTGATGGAGGGCCAGTTGCTTTTGGAGGAGATAGGGAAGGTTACATTACTAGAAGGGGTAGAGGCAGAAATGGTAAGCTCAACATTGAAAAGGTAAACTTTATCAAGGAGCTCGGATACAATCTTCTAAGTGTATCTCAATTTTGTAATCAGAGTCATAACATGCTTTTCACTAGGCATGAGTGCATTGTTCTCAAGCTTTGGGTGGCTATTCCTCATGAGCATATCCTGCTGAGAGCCCCTAAGAGATGGAACATGTATAAGATGGACTTTGAAGAAACATCTCCCTTAAGAGAAGTTTCATGATTTCTATCTAAAGCAAATAGTGATGAGTCTATCCTATGACATAAAATAATATGCATGTAAAGATGGAAAACATGAATAAATCAATTAAGAATGACCTGGTAACCGGAATGCCAAAGAAAGAGTTTACAAGTGATGACCATTGTGTTACATGCCTCAAAGGGAAGCAACACGATGTATCTTAAAAGACAAAGGAAAGAAACTCTATCACTACTCCCTTACACTTATTACATTTTGATGTATTTTGCCTCACTAGTGTAATGAGTGTAGGAATGACCTCGTATTGTTTAATGATCACAGATGACTTTACAAGATTCACTTGGGTCTTCTTTCTTAGAACTAAGGATGGGACTCTTGAAATGTTGAAGATTTTATCTTAAAGATTGAGAATCAAAGTGATCACAAGGTCAAGACCATAAGATATGATCATGGAACTAAACTTAAGAATCAAATCATTAATACATTTTGTGATGAAAAGGTATTACAAGACATTATAGTGCTCTTAGGACTCCTCAACAAAATGGTGTTGCTGAGATGAAAAACAGGATACTAGTAAAAGCTACAAGGCTATGTTATCTCATTCTAAACTGCCCATCGCCTTCTGAGTAGAAGCAATAAACATTGCTTGCTATGTGCAAAAGGGAGTTTTAGTAGTCAAGACTTATGGTATGACTTCTTATAAACTTTAGCACAAGAAAAAACCTTTTCTTGGTTTTCTCATGTCATTTGGATGTCCTTGCACCATCTTGAATACCATAGACCAAATAGCCAAATATGATAAGAAATCAGATGATGGACAGTTTATTGGATACTCTTCCTAAGCCAAGGCTTATAGATTATATAATCTTTGAACTAGAAGTTAAAGAGTCAGCCAATGTGACTTTTAATAGCCACACTCCATGTCTGAAAGGTTGTAGTCTTGTTTAGCTATTTGATCTTGATTTATATACCAACTGTTTTAACTAATCTTGTGATAATGTTACAAGGTCCATAGTCATCTTATTAGCAGGTGATCCTAATCCAAGATTTGAGCTGAGAAGACCATCAAATGATGTTACTTCAGCTCTAGTGGTAGCTATCCCTGCAAATGGAGTTCCTATTACCATAACCATGTCAAATTAGCTGATACATCTGAGATGCTACCAAATTCCAACTCAGAGGCATAACACTCAAACGAAGGAGTTTCAAAGTTAGAAAAATGGTGGTTGTGACAGTAATCAAGAGTTTGTTGATGTTGACAACCACTCCATTATAGACAACAGGGGTCATCAATAAACTTAGAGGTTTTGGCTGCATTGGTTCAGGGGGAGTTTGTTGGACCAAAAGAACCAATGAGCCTGATCAGAAAAACCACCAAGTCCCACAGGCATTACAACTGCTGAAGAAGATCACAACGGCTGAAGACATCAGCTGATTACAAAGTCTGAAGACAAGATCTGAAGATTTCTACTGAAGACAAAGACTGAAGACCAGAGTGATCAGTAGTTGTCACAACAGCTGAAGTTATTAACTTCAGTAGTTGTCACACCAGCTGAAGTTATTAACTTCAGTAGTTGTCACAACAGCTGAAGTTATTAACTTCAGTAGTTATGATGGTTTTCCTTTTCAGTACTTGTAATTTACCTTTCAGTAGTTTATAGTTTCAGTAGTTTTAGTTCAGTAGTTTTATGTTCTTGTACTTAGCATTCTCTGAGATGTGATTAGTTGTTGAGAACATTCTCAGTAGTTTGCATAGTTTTAGTTGTTTGTATAATTCTGTTAGATGTCACTATCAAGTGACATCAGCAGACGTCACATTCACCACAAAAGCATTTGAATGAAATATTCCTTTTGCAGAATTCTCTCTCTCTCTCTATAACCGTGTACTATTCCATTGAATATCAATTGAGTTCTTGCTAAATTGTCTAATTCATTGTTCGAATTCCGCTGCAATCTACTCTAATTAATCAAACTTAAATCACTGATCCTAACAGTTGTTTTTCTTAGATTTTGAATTAAGAAAAGAAATGAAAAAGTTTTTTGAAAGATTTTCTAAAAAAAATTCTAAGTATCAAGGGTGATGCGCCTGAACAGTAATCAAACTTCCAAACAGTTAATGTGTCTATGTTGAGAGACGTCTAAGAGAATACCTTAGAAAATTTTTCCAAAACGCCCAAGTTGATGTATCTGGACTTTCACTCTTTAACGGTAGTCAAACGTCTGAACTAAAAACGCCTAACACTTAGACACTTTTTTAGCAAACCTCAACTCTAATGCGCCACATTTATCAAGTTCATATGAATGTAACTAACTCAAATCTTCTGAAATTCTTCAAAAGTTGATGAATTGGATTGAAACTTTCCAATTAGACATGTTTTATATTGATAATCATTCCTCTAACATCAATTTCTTTCAATATCAACAACAAATCAATCAATTTTGTAATTTTCAGTTCGAAAAATAGTGAACTTTTCCAACACAAATTCAACAAATTATCTCGAATTTTATGAATTTAACTGCTGATTGTGGTTTAAAACATGTTTCAGATGATGAAACACATCTGAAATCCACAAATTTTCAATTGAATTGTCTATCAATCATAGATTCAGTGAACTTTTTGAGTTTGAAAGTTCGGCAAACCTCAAAAATCACTCAACCAACAGCTCTGATACCATTTGATAGGATCAAAGGGAGCTCTGATACCATTTGATAGGATCAAATGTACCAATCTATGATGATATATGTGTTGGATTCTTTATGCCCAAGATACATAGAACATTGATGTGGTTAGTACGTTATAATCCAAGTCGGGTCATACCCAATAACAAGCTTTGCAAACACCAATAATATATTTAATTGATGATATGATCATGGAATTAAATAAAAACACCAATTTAGAAAATGGGATTTCTAAATAAGTTGCATATGAGATTGAACAACTTTTAAGGATATTTTGTTCATGGATGTTATTTGTAATATTCTTTAATTTAGCTAAATAACATCAAATAATAAAAGTGTGTATGAGTTATATAATTAAAAGGTTAATTATATAACTAATAAAAACAACTAGTTTATCAAACTTGGAGATTGGTTTTGGGGGGAAAACCCCCTCTCTTGTGGACTTTCGGCCGCCCCCTTATGGGGAGGGGTCCTTTTGTGTTTTTCAATTAACCATTCTCCAAGAACTAGACATACTCTCTACCTCTTATCCTCTCTCACACATGCAAGAAGAAAAGAACAAATTCTCTCCATTTTCATGATGGATTCTTGGCTGGAAGTGTTCCAGCAGCTTTTTCTTTGATTTTTGGTGCTCAAATCCTAGCAACAAGGTGCTTGCTTGATGCTTGTGGGTATGGATGCTTGAGGACATCTTTCCTTGATGTTTTGGCTTTTCAACAACATCATCTTCTTCACCCAAAATTGTTTTTCTGCAGCTTTACTAAAGGTAGCATGTATGTTTTGTTTTGGATTGTTATCTCTTGTTGATAGCTAGTTCAAACACATATAAATGATCCTATGTTCTTGGGTTTGTTGATGTTTTGTTATTAGCCTTAATTTTCAGATTACTAATGAAAATTTTAAGGTTACATTCCACTGCGTTTTCATAGTTTAAAAGGTTAAACTACTTTGATACGGTCCAACAAACCCAACCTTGGCATCTAGAGCCGGATATGTGGATGACTAGTTTCATTTGTCCTTGTAAAATTGGTTTTATGGGGCTTTAAAAACCTAAAGGGGCTGTTTTTGTTGGTGATGATTATAAATCCCCAACCTTTCAAGGTTATATCTAACATGCTTGTGATTAAACCTTGAAAGAAATATATCAAGTGGTTGATTATATTTTTGTTTGGACAAAGGCCCTAAATTCTTGGTTTATGTTGGCTGAAAATTTAGGGTCATATGGGGATTTATTTGGTTCTTGTATGATTGTATATGATGTTTCATATTGGTGAATAACCTAGCCTTGACCTTGTGTTGATTTGGTTTTATATGGATGTTTGTTTTGGTTGATTTCATTCTTATGGGTTGTAATAGTTATTCCTTTGTGCTTGTATTTGGATGTAATTTATTTATTCCTTCATTTGTGATGTAATAGATAGACTAAGTATGTTTTCCTTTATTAGAAAATTTGTATTAGGATATAAAATTTGTAAAAGAAGATGCACAAGATGGAAGCACAAAAGGAAGACACAAGAGAAGGACTTGAAGCATTTGGATGCAAGTTCAAGTGGGGGTCTTTTGAGATCTCATCTTTGTGTTGTGTTCAACCCTTAGGAAAGACCAAATGAAAACACTTGTGATGGCAAACAAGTGTTGTCAACATAGTGGCTATGGTTATGCACATGTGGTTGTTTGATATATGCTTGTTTGATTATTCATTTGTCGTTGATTGTTTGATATATGGATATGCTTAACAATCTAAATAAATTATCATAACAAGCTTAATTTTTGAACGAAATGTTCCTTCAACAAGCGAGGGTAGAGCGCTACGAAACGGTTCGAGCGCTTCATGTGTATCATATGGAAGAAACCCAATCGGTATCATCTTATGTTCTTAAGATGAAAAGCCACGTTGGTCGCCTCGAGCGGTTTAATTGTCTCGTCTCAAAGGAGTTGGCCACGCATTTGATCCTTAATGGCCTAAGAAAAAGGTTTGAGACGTTCATAATGAATTACAATATGAACGGGTGGGACAAGAGCATTGGTGAGCTTCATGCAATGCTCAAAACAGCTAAGGCAGGGATGGGTAGAAAGGTTCTACCTGTTCTCTTGATCAATGAGGAAGGTAATAGAAAAGGCCATTCCCCGATCCCAAGGCAAATGTTGCAAAAGGAAAGGGGTACATCAAAGGAAAGGGGAAAGGAATGTCTAAAGCGAAACCTCTAAAACCTAAGCTTAAGAAGCCTAAGGTAACAGAGAACGATCCATGCTTTGAGTGTGGAGAGATAAGATATTGGAAAGGGAATTGTCCAACCTATCTCAAAGAGTTAAGAAACAAGAGCGATGCTTGGCAAACCTCATGTACAACTTTCATAATTCACATTGGTTGAAATGTTATTTCTTCAAACACATGGGTATTGGATACCGGATGTGGAACTCTTTTTTGCAATTTGTTGCAGGGGTTCATAGAAATAAGCACTTCAAGAAGGGAGACACAAGTCTCTACATGGGCAATGGAGCAAAAGTTGATGTCGAGGCCCAAGGAGACAATATTTTGAAATTTTCAAATAGTTTGGAAGTTGTCATTAGAACATTTTGAATGCTCCTAATTTGACTAGGAACATAATTATGATTTCCTTTTTAAAACAATATGGTTATGAATTAAAGTTTCTTAACAATGGTATTTATGTTTGTATGGATTATGTATTCTATTTCAAGGCAATGCCTTTTAATGGAATCTGTGAATTGGTTCATAATGATTCATCCTATAATAACTGATTATACTAAAAAGCACCAGGAAACTTAGAATGTGTTTAAGTGATTCTTATCTTTGGCATTGTCGTCTTGGTCACATAAACAAGAATCAGACTCAAACACCTCAAAAGAATGGTCTTTTGAAAATCAAATAAAAATGTTTCATTTGACAAGTGTGAATCTTGTTTACATGCTAGATGACCAAGTCGCCCTTTAGTGGCACTAACAAGAGGGCAAAAGACTTATTGGGTATCATACATTCGGATGTATGTGGCCCTCTAAAGACAATGACTAGAAATGGTTAAAGATACTTCATTACCTTTACCGATGATTATAGTCGCTATGGTTATGTGTATATGATGACACACAAACATGAAGCTTTTGAAATGTTCAAAGCCTTCAAGAATGAAGTAGCAAATCAACTCTATAAAACTATCAAAATTCTTCGTTCAGATAGAGGAGGTGGATACCTTAGTGATGCTTTTCAGTACCATCTAAAAGGTTGTGGGATCGTCTCACAACTTAGTCCACCTGGAACACCACAACATAATGGTGTGTCTGAATGGGGAAATCGAACCCTATTGGATATGGTTCAATCTGTGATGGTTATAAGCTCAATACCTCTATCATTTTAGGGTTTTGCAATGCTCTTCGTGGCTCGTATTTTGAATATGGCCATGACCAAGATGGTTGATTCACTAAGTGTATATTTGTTAGCTATCCCAAAGATTGTATAGGATACTACTTCTTTAATCCAACAGAGCAAGAGTAATTATTGCTCAAAAGGCTGAGTTCTTGGAAACTAAGTTCTTTATGGAAGGGATAACGTATAGAATACTAGAATTTTGATGAGGATCAAAATCCACAAGCCGATACACGTTTGGTTGACACTAGCAATCAACAAGAGGTTGTTGATGATGATCAAGAGGTTGATCAATACACACAAAACATTCGCAGATCTGGTAGAGTTAGCATTCCACCTGAAAGATATGGATCTTTCATGAATCGATGCTATGTGGTTGACTCCGATGATTCAACTACATACCATGAAGCAATGTCCAATTTGGATTGTGACAAATGGCTAAATGCCATGAATGTTGAGATGCAATCCATGTATGACAATCAAGTTTAGGAATTGGTTAGCCCTCCACTTAACTCCAAACTAGTTGGATGCAAATGGTTTTAAGAAGAAAATAGATATAAATGGAAACGTGGATACTTACAAAGCAAGACTTGTAGCAAAAGGTTTCAATCAAACTCAAGGGGTGATTATGATGAAACCTTCTTGACTGTGGCAATGCTAAAGTCAATTATGATATTATTTGCTATAGCTGCATGTTGTGACTATGAGATTTGTCAAATGGATGACAAAACCGCTTTTCTTAATGGACATCTCGAAGAGACTGTCCATATGGTTCAGCTTGATGGTTTTGTCAGTTCACAACATCCTATAAGGTATGCAAGTTAAAGAAGTCAATCAATGGATTGAATCTAGTATCGAGAAGTTGGAATCAACGTTTTGATGAAGAGATCAAAAATTTGGTTTCATCAAGAACGCTGACGAGGCTTGTGTATATAGAAGGCTAGTGGGAGCATAATAACATTCATAGTATTGTATGTTGATGACATACTACCTTTTGGAAATGATATTCCAACCATGGAAGGTGTTAAAACCTAGCTTGGAAGTTGTCTTTCCATAAAATCTTGGTGAAGCTACCTATATTTTGGGAATATAGAATTATAGGGATAGATCGAGGCAGTTGATAGGTTCAAATCAAAGTGCATATATTAATAAAGTCTTGAAAAGGTTCGTGATGGAAAAACTCTGAGAAAGGTATGGTACCTATTCAAAGAGGGACAATGTTGAGTACATTTCAATGTCCAAGCTCAAAGGATGAGCAAGATTGAATGAAGGACATCCCATATGCATTAGCTATAGGACCCATCATGCAATGATATGCACTAGATCAGACGTGTCATGCGTGTTAATCACAACGAGCAGATATTAGCAGAATCTAGGTAATAGCCATTGGATGGTTATTAAAAGTATATTGAAATAACTTAGGAGGACTAAGGAAATGTTTCTAATATATGGATCTGATGAAAAGGAACTCGTTGTAAAGGTTACACGGATGCGAGTTCCCGAACCGATCGAGATGATTCTCGATCAGAATTGGGGTATGTCTTCATTACGAATGGGATAGCATTGTCCACTATAGAATCCAAATACAAAGCCGCATGATTAGCAGCTCAGGTAGCTGCATGGATAAAGAAATTTATAGCCTACCTAGGGTGGTCTCTACCATTCAAGGCCCCTAGAAATCCTTTTGTGATAACGAGGGTTTGAGTGCATAAATCAAGGTACCCTATGCACTTCAAAAGGCTAGGCACATTGAGCGGAAATTCAACTACATAAGGGATAAGGTTGAAAAGGGAAAAATATGTATTTGCAAAGTTCACACCAATTAATACATTGTGGATCCACTCACGAAGCTCCTTGAAAGGGCAAAGCATGAAAGTCATACTTGTGCCTTAGGACTTCGATATTCTAGTGACTGGAATTGATCTGTTTAATATTAAAATTTTGAAACAATGTAATATTTAACTCTTTATACTTGTGATATTTTGAGTTATATTCATTTTAGCATGTTTGTGGGAACAAATATGAACGTAAGACTATTATGAACATGGATTGGTGGATATTCATAAGGAATGAATAAAAAGCAATTGGTTGCTACCAAGGTTCATAGATATTTGTGGGATACAAATATTGGACTGACCCGCATCTCAATTTTACTACATGGAATCTTCTAGATTGATCATAAGTAAATTTGAGTAAAGGTGAATATCATTTTGTATCCTCCGACCTGAGATACATACTGGGTTTTGATATTCACCAAATGTTATACCTTGAGCTAGTTCTTCACTGCTCTGAAATAATGGGCAGTGCATAAGGCTATGTTCAGGTGTGACACGAGTTGATTGTGAAAAACGTATGTAGTCAAGATGGAATTTGTTCCTCTTATTCATTGAGAGAAAGATGTCTAAGGCCTGATTAAGTTAAATAAACAAGGAATGATCATTCCATGTCCATGGATTTAACATGACATCTTAAACAAAAGGATAAATGATTGATTCACCTAAATCGTTTCAAGTTGCATACTTGAAGGGGTTGATGTTATTGAATGGCTTCCGGTCATGCGTATTAAGGGTAGTAAACCGTTGTTAGGCGGTATTTACTGCTTGCATCAATGTGCTATGAATGTTGTGCAAGTGGGAGATTGTTGGATTCTTTATGCCCAAGATACATACAACATTGATGTGGTTAGTACGTTGTGATCCAAGTCGGTTCATACCCAATAACAAGCTTAGCAAACACCAAATAATATATTTAATTGATGATATGATCATGCAATTACATAAATACACCAATTTAGAAAATGGGTTTTCTAAATATGTTGCATATGAGATTGAACAACTTAGAAGGATATTTTGTTCATGGATGTTATTTGTAAGTTGTTTAATTTAGTTATATAATTTAAAGGTTAATTATATAACTAATAAAAACAACTAGTTTAGCAAATTTGGAGATTGGTTTAGGGGGGAAAACCCCCTCTCCTGTGGACTTTTGGCCGCCCCCTTATAGGGAGGGGTCCTTTTGTGTTTTTCAATTACCATTCTCCAAGAACTAGACATACTCTCTACCTCTTATTCTCTCTCACACATCAAGAAGAAAAGAACAAATTCTCTCCATTTTCATGATGGATTCTCGGCTGGAAGTGTTCCAGCAGCTTGTTCTTTGAGTTTTGGTGCTCAAATCCTAGCAACAAGGTGCTTGCTTGATGATTGTGGGTATGGATGCTTGAGGAAATCTTTCCTTGATGTTTTGGCTGTTCAACAACATCATCTTCTTCACCTAAAATCGTTTTTCTACAGCTTTACTAAACGTAGCATCTATGTTTTGTTTTGGGTTGTTATCTCTTGCTGATAGCTAGTTCAAACACATATAAATGATCCTATGTTCTTGGTTTTGTTGATGTTTTGTTATTAGCTTTAATTTTCAGATTACTAATGATAATTTTAAGGTTACATTCCACTGCATTTTCATAGTTTAAAAGGTTAAACTACTTTGATATGGTCCAACAAACCAACAGTATGAACACAATTCAAAGAAATAAGAAATACAAACAAGTAATCAAATCAAGCAAGATATAACAAAATTCATGGTTTCATTAATATCAAGGAAAGACAATTACAAAGTAAGTAAGCAGTTCTAAATCTGTTCTAAAACTGTTGTTCATCCCTACTTCTTTTTTTAACTGCTACAAGTCTAAGCTATTTATAATGAAACACAAGGAACTAACAAATTACAAAACAAGTCCATTTACTATTACAAATAGTAAAAATACACATAAAGATAACATGTTAATCTTTCTAGAGTTCAAACAAAGAAAATGACAACTGATCACAGAACCAAGAGCAGCCATACCTGGCAAAGTGTGGCCATTAGGGATAACAGCCAGGGAAATCACAGAGAAAAAGTCTACATTAATAGAATTATATGACCACATCACTTGCCCAACCTCTATGGAAGACAACAGAATCATGGCATGGAAGTATGATCAAGAATGGGACTGTGCTATCATCAAGAGAACATGTGGAAGGGTTCACTACTTCCATGATATAGCATTAGTATCGTGCCTACCCGAATGTGATCTCTAAGATTTGCAAAGCTTGATTATCTCTAACAATCCAGTACACCCAAGAGGAAGAGACTTCTCTATGTTAGTGGGAAAGGTAAAAACAAAATTCAAAGATGATGTGCTTAAGGAAGCCCAGAGAGAGGATGATGAGCACAGAAGAAGGTTACAAAGAATGAAAAGATCAAAATCTAAGTCCTCTATACTGGTGGATGATGAGTTCTTAAAGAGGGTTGGATGTCAAAGCAGGAAGTCAGCTAATGTTAAAAGTATAGACGGGAATCAATATACATATCCCGTAATAGAATAAGGATATGTTGAGAGACCAAAGAATAGTGCTACTGAGGAATGCAGAAGGAATGAAAGCAGAGAAAAGTAGAATTTTTGACCCAGTAGAGATCAAACTACTCCACCCTAGCTATACATCATACCTTCACGACAAATTCTTCCCAAAGCTAACTGATGAAAGGGCTCAGAATGACTTATGTCTATATGTGCACATGATTCAAGTTGTGGATAAGCTGCATGCTAAAGCATACAAGAGGAGAAGATATAATGCTGGGATGCTGAAAGGAGCTAACATTGAAGATGTATCAGAATTGAGAATCTGAAAAGAAGATAAGCTGGAAATAGTCAATAACCAATGTGTGGTGTAAACTCTGACTACAGAAGAAGATATTCTGGGATTTAGCTTTGATACTCCTAAAAAATATGCAGAATAGAGACCAAATACAAGTATGATGATTAAAAAGATGCAGTATCTTACTTCAACAAAAGGATAGTGACAAGATTAAAAGAACTTTTAGTTTTGAAGAGCTGATTACAAGTATCTAAGCTTAAGGGGGAGTAGTGTTAGGTCTAGGATCAATAGATCTAGTCCATTTTGAATAGGCTTAGTACTTGAATTAATATCTGTAGTGAATGTTTGTAATTCATTATTGTGTATACATTAAATCTATAGGTTAACCCATATACATATATGTGTTGATTTATGTATGTTTGCAGGTAAAAGAATATAATTGATGGATTTATAAAAATGACCAAGTGTAAGAAACATCTACGGACGAACATTTTGTTCTTCCGTATTTATGTTTCTTACAAGTAATTTACATCCGAAGATCTTTTGCGGATGAAAAACTAGATTCCTACGGAAGAACAAATTTTCTTCGGAAGAACAAAACTCCTACGGAAGAAAATTTTATTACTGAAGGCAATATCTTACGGAATACAAACACTTGTATTTAAACAATACAAGTGTTACAAGTCAACAAGTCAGTTATGCGAATCCCAAGAAATTTGATGATTCCTTAACAGAAACAATTCAAATCCCAAGAGATCTGGTGTTTCCTTAAACAGAATCACGCGTTCCTATGTATATGGATCCTAGGTTTCACATCAAGTAGACGGGAGAGATGGTTTTCAACATAAAAACATCACATCAATCACACAATCATACCATTGCAGCCGTCATATGATCAAACACAAAATTCAATATCATTCATTCATTCATTCATTCATTGTTTATTTGTAATCATTAACATGTTTTTAATGAAATACATTTCAATTTAATATTTTTCCGATGATTATTGTGTTTCATTCATCATGTTCTTGAATCTTTAATGATATTGAAATTTAATACAAACAATTAAACCAAGCCAACGTTGATTCCGCAAACGTTGACTTGATTTCAACCAATGCTGATAATTCCTGACTGCGATCCTTGGATTCACAGTTTCTTATCACATCCTCCTCCAAATCAGCTCTCTCCTCCCTTCTTGAGGACTCAATGAAAGATTGATGTCTATGTTTCGTCCCCCTCTCAGCTTCTCCCTCATCAACTTTCTTTTTGGACCACTTCTCTTTCTCAACCCTAGCTTCCTCAGCCATCTCATACACATCATCCTCAAAATCATAATCCTTCTCTTTCACGTATCTTGTCCTCTTCTAATATTTCACCCTTGTGTCTTCAGCCCTTTTCTCCTCAGACTCATTGATCCTCTTGATATTGATCCATCTCTCCTGAGGGTACATTGTTTGATTAAGAGGAAGGCTGGTGCAACCAAAACCAAATCACTTAGACAAATTTTGGTGCTACTTAGAATGGCTTCTGAAGCCAAGTGTGGAACTTCCAAAGGAAGTAGAGTTCTTCCAAAGACAAAGTAAAATATCAACTTCCGAAGAAAAACTCTACTTCTGAAGTCAGAGTACTCACTTCTGAAGATCAAGTCTAAGAAGAAAAGATAAGAAAACTTCTAGAGTATGATGAAAAGAAGAAGTCCTCAAGCCTCGAAAGAAGTAGCTATTGGGTTTGTTGGACATATTATCAAAGTTGTTTAAGCATTTAATATGTAAAACATAGTGTAATCAAACCTTAATATTATGTCTTGCAAACTGAAAATTAAGGCATATTACTAAGAAACAGCAAACCCAATTACATAGGATCAAATATATGTGAATTAACTAGCTATCAAGAAGAGATAACAACCAAAACAACACTCATAAAACTACCTTTGTTGAGCTGCCAAAAACATGTGATTTGAGGTAGAGAATGAGGTTCTTTAACGACCAAAACACCAAGGAAAGGTGTCCTCAAGCTTCTATACCTACAAGCATCAAGCAAAGACTTTGGTTGCTAGGATTTCTACACCAAAACGAATCAAGACGGGCTACTGGAACCCTATTCCAGCCATGAGTTTTCTTCAAAATGGAGAGAACTTTCACCTTTTTGGCTCTTGCATGTATGAGGGAGAGAGAGAGGAGGTTGAGTGTGAGACTAGTGAATGAATTGTAGTTTCAAGAAAACGAATGAACCAACACCTTTGAAAGGGGCGGCGAAACCATCTTCAAACTGGGTTTCCCCCCAATTTTTATCTACATTTTATTTTTAACTAGTCACTAGAATAAGTTATGTAATAATCCTTTAATTATATATCTTATACAAACTTTTATTACTTGATGTTATTTAGCCAATTTAAATAACATTACAAATAATACCCATGAATAAAGTATCCTCATAAGTTGTTCTATCTCATATACAATTTGTTTAAAAAACCCACTTTTTCTAAAATGGTGTAGTTATTTAATTGCATGATCATATCATCATTTAAATATTAATTGGTGTTTGCTAAGTTGTTACTGGGTATGACCCAACTTGGATCATAACGTACTTACCTCATCAATGTTCTATGTGACTTGTGCATAAAGAATCCAACAATCTCCCACTTGCATAAGATTCATAGAAGATTGATGCAAGCAGCCTAACAACGGTTTACTACCCTTAATACGCTTGACTAAAAGCCATTCGATAACATCATCCCTGAAGGGATCAAGATCTAGCTTCATCAATTAGATTAGGATTTGCAGCGGAATAGCACACGAGTTAGATGAAATTATAGCAAGAATAATATAAATATTCAATCAAACAGTAACGGTTATGGAGAGAGAGTTTTATGCAAAAAGAATGTTTTCATTCATGCACAAGCTTCCCGTACAGGGAAATTAGGTCAACATTCCTTTTATAAGGAATGTGACATCAGCTGATGTCACTTGATAGTGACATCTAACTGATTTATACAACAACTGAGAGTAAACTAAACTATTGAAGATGTCCACAACAACTGAGGACACCTTCACTAAAAGCTAAGTATAAGCTAACATTACAACTATTGAAGTTATAACATATGAAGTGTAAGAACTTCAAATGTTTTACATAATATAAAACTACTGATTACAAACTACTGAAATGTAACCATCATAACTACTGAAGAGAACTACTTTAGCTGTTGTGACAACTTCTGAGAACTTGATCTTCAGACTTTGTCTTCAGCAGTTGTCTTCAGACTTGTCTTCAGACTTTGTCTTCAGACTTTGTCTTCAGCAGTTGTCTTCAGACTTTGTCTTCAGACTTTGTCTTCAGCAGTTGTCTTCAGCAGTTGTCTTCAGACTTTGTCTTCAGACTTTGTCTTCAGACTTTGTCTTCAGACTTTGTCTTCAGACTTTGTCTTCAGACTTTGTCTTCAGACTTTGTCTTCAGACTTTGTCTTCAGACTTTGTCTTCAGACTTTGTCTTCAGACTTTGTCTTCAGACTTTGTCTTCAGACTTTGTCTTCAGACTTTGTCTTCAGACTTTGTCTTCAGACTTTGTCTTCAGACTTTGTCTTCAGACTTTGTCTTCAGACTTTGTCTTCAGACTTTGTCTTCAGACTTTGTCTTCAGACTTTGTCTTCAGACTTTGTCTTCAGACTTTGTCTTCAGACTTTGTCTTCAGACTTTGTCTTCAGACTTTGTCTTCAGACTTTGTCTTCAGACTTTGTCTTCAGACTTTGTCTTCAGACTTTGTCTTCAGACTTTGTCTTCAGACTTTGTCTTCAGACTTTGTCTTCAGACTTTGTCTTCAGACTTTGTCTTCAGACTTTGTCTTCAGACTTTGTCTTCAGACTTGTCTTCAGACTTTGTCTTCAGACTTTGTCTTCAGACTTGTCTTCAGACTTGTCTTCAGACTTTGTCTTCAGACTTTGTCTTCAGACTTTGTCTTCAGACTTTGTCTTCAGACTTTGTCTTCAGCTGTTGTAGACCACTTCAGTTGTTTTGATGTCTGTGGGACATAAAGGTTTTTCTGATCTAGCTCATTGGTTCTTTTGGTCCACAAACTCCCCCTGAACCAATGCAGCCAAAACCTTTAAAATTATTAAGGTCCCACTTATTGGCATAAACAATATCTGGACTAGCTCAGAAATCTTCAATATAAGCTCAGGCCAAGGAATAGATTTCAAAAGGTTTGATTGGTAAAGGATGAATGGGAACTCTGTCTTGGGGAATTGGACATAGAGCTGTTACCCTTTCCATGAACCTACTTCCCAATGATAAGTCTGTAACACTCTCTGACATAAGCCTCAAGGAAAACAACTTGTTCTTCCATTGTGAGTTCTTCAACTCCACTTTCAAAGAAGAACACAGGCCCATAGTACTCAGATAAGTACTTAATATGCTTTCCATTTTTCAGCTCTAGAGTTTTTATCTCTCTGTATGCAAACTCATCAGGATGAGTGCCTTCAAGCAATAACTGGAGCTCATTTCTTCTTATTTCTTCAAGCTTCTTGTAGATTAGCCCCTTCTTTACCATTTTGTTCTCTAGTAAAGTTTATGGAGTCATCTTAGACTTGTAAGCTCTCTTGAAGTCATCACGAATTTCCCAGGGTGACACTACAATGGCCAGCATTATCACAGCATCCACAATCTTCTTTACTTGGCCATTGTAGGTGCTTGGAATCTTCTTTTTGTGAATTCTATCACTTACTCTGGGGTCAGGCCAAATTCTCACTCTCTCTTTCTCATATTGGAATGTAAATCTAAGAGCATGCAACCTCTGAGCATGTTTCTTCATAGCTTGTATGGATGAAGACTTGGGAACTCTTTATCAATCATCCTTAACAGCTGCTCATCATGTTGTTTGTGCTGTTCTTCTTCTTCAAGTTTGACTTTTACCATTTGCCTTTGGAAGTCAGGTGTGATTGTTGTTGGTTGACTCCTGGGCTCAGGCATCTTTATTTTGAGAACAACAGAGATTGGCAGACTATCATCCTCATCATCTTCTTCTTCTTCTTCCATCCTCAACACCCTTCTCTTCCTCTTGGGTGCATCATTGGTAGTGGGTTGAGTAGGTTTCTTGGGTAAAGGAGTTGGTTTTGAGGATTGTGAGGGTGGTTGTTTTTGTTTTGGTGATTGTGCAAGCTGCTCTAGCATCTTGGATGTGAGTGAAGCTTTCGATAATTTTGCCATATCAGTCCTTTTCCCAACACCAGCTTCATCAAGAGCTTCTATGATCAATCCTTTGTTAAATACTTCAGAAGAACAGATTGTTGATACATGTATGTCCCTAGATCGTGATATGTGATGTAATAGATCTTGTTTGGTATGATTAATGAACTGATATTGACAGTCTGTTGGTTATAATGTTTAATAGTTCATTAATGAGTCGTAAATGAGTTGATTGAGTTTATGATTACTTGAATGATTACATATAATATTATATTAATTAACTAAAACATTCAAACTTAACTTAATGAAGTTCCCATGCGAATGGCTCATGCGAATGAACCATAAGCATGAAGAACCTCATACGATTGACTCAGTCGCACGACTGAACCAGGAGACTGGATCAGTCGTACGACTGTAACATAAGATTGGCTCAATCGCACGACTGAACACTCAGTCGCACGAATGAACCAACCGCATGGTTCAATCGCACGACTGAACCAAACTAATGGTTCAGTCGCATGATTGAAGAGTGCCAACCTATAAATACAACTCAATTCGTGAAAAAACAGGGAGATTCGTTCAAGTTCAATTCCATACGAACCCTAGCCGTCCAAAAACCTTCCAAATCGTTCTCCAAGTTCATAGAACACATTAGATCGATTCCTTATCGATTTCTAACGTTAGTTTCAATCCTTGATTGATTCTTCGTGTGTTCTCACTGATTGGATCGCCAATCAAATAGGATTCCGCACTATTTGATCCGGTATACACGTGATCTCTAGGTATTTCAGTCGAATACCAGGTCCTAACAAGTGGTATCAGAGCTATTGGCTCTTGATTACGTGTTGATTCAATCAAGATTGCATAAAGTTTGTGTTTTTACACTAAAAACGCAATCTTTGGCATCAAAACTGATCTTGGAAGTTCCCTGCTCATCGACGTTTGGTTTCTACGGACTCAGGCAATCAGAACTTGTAAAATTTCGAGTTTTTACGGCTGAAAACCGTCAAACCTAGAAATTTTCGCAAACCAGCGGCTTCAATCGCATGACTGACTCATTCGTACGACTGGACTCCATTCGTACTACTCATACGCACGATTGGACCTAGTCGCACCTTCATTCGGCCGATTGAACCATTCGTTCGCATAGCTCATACGTACCAGATTCATTCGCACGACTGAACCAATCGCCCAGTTCATTCGCACGATTGAACCAATCGCAGAGCTTATACGCACGATTAGCTCAGTCGCATCCTTCAGTCGCATCAGTAAAAGTTGTTTGATTAGATTATAAGTTTATTCATCATGGAAGATCAGATGTCAGCCTTTACTGCTGGGAAGGACTCAAGGATACAGAATCTGTTGCTGCTTGAGAGTGAGGTGGGGAATCACAATAAACCTCCAAAGCTTTTGACTTTAGATGAGTTTCCCCACTAGAAACAACGTTTTGAGATCTAGCTTAGTAGAGTAGATCCTAATCTGTGGGAAGCCATTGAGACAGGTTATAGTACACCGGTGGGAGCTGATGGGGTTAAACTAACATTAAGCGGGATGACCGACGCACAGAAAGTAAAGTACAATGCAGAGAAAAGAGTATATGCATTGATCACTCAATCGATCCCCAAAGACATATTCCACCAGTATTCAAGAACAAGCAATCCAAGAAACTGTGGGATGCGCTAGAGAAGAGATATGATGGCAATGCATCATTGAAGGCAATCAAAGCAAAGGAGTTAAAGAAGGAATTCGATAACTTCTCTTCAATTGGTAATGAAAGCTTGGACGACGTCATAGATAGATTCTACACTTGATGAGCGAATTGCATACCCATGGAGTGGTTACTACCATGGAAGAAAAAGTAAGCAACTTTGCAGACGGGTTGCCAGATAAGTGGGCTACATTCGTGTCTAACCTGAGACAGAATGGTATCCTTGTAAAGCTTGATATAAATGACTTCATTCTTAAGCTGCGCGAAGAAGCACTAAGGATGAAGTATAGAGCTCAGAAGTCTTTGTACACACAAAATCCAGCTTTATACAACGCCACACCTCAAGCAAAGGCATCTGGAGCACCTCTCCAGACTGCTTTTGTGTCTAGCTCGTCAGGTCCTTCACATGCCTCTACTTCTGGATCAGACACGTCTGGGTCATCATGTACCCATCATATTGGATCAGAAGCTAACGCTACTAACTGAAGACCGAGAACTTCGGTAATGTGACCGTGGAAGTAGCACGAGAGCATATGGATCTCCTAGCAGCAGTGGTTCATTCATATGATGGACTCGTTGCTGGGAAGATTGGAAACTGCCATCTGGCAGATGAGGACTACGAGCAGGTGGATGAGATGGAGCTCGAAAGAATGGATATAATGTGGGCCTTAGCAAGTGTTGTTCGAAGGGCGAAAAAGTTTGTGAAAAAGACTGGACAGAACTTGGTTGCTACTAAGGACACCACCTTTGGCTTCGACAAGAGTAAAGTGACCTGCTTTAACTGTGGTGAGAAGGGGCACTTCAAACGAGAATGTGTCAAGCCAAAGAAGACGGGGAATGGGAACCCGTTCTCATCATTTACTCGCCAGGACAAGCAACCCTCTAATTATACTTCATCAAACAAGGACCCTAAAGCACTAACTGCTCATGATGCTGAAGGACAGGATTGGAGTTTCAGGTTTGTCTCACCAGGAGAATCTAACATTGCCAGTGTCGAGGACATTGACGATGATTCTGCGAGTGAAGGTGATATAGTAGTTGAAATTGCAATGTCACATAGTGAAGAAACAACTGCAGCCGAGGTCAGCTACAAGCCAAATGAGGAAGTTACCACCTCAGAGACAGAAAACCAGAGTCGACAGAAATAGAATCATCTGATGCGGCACTGATGGCTAATACTTCTGAACCAACTCAGGTAAGTACCACTGACCGACTTTTTAATAACCATGCTTGTTCGATTGTGACACGTTTAGGAAGAGCATAGATGACAAATTTGCTAGGTTATTAGACCATAATGATAACTTAGTAAAAGATTTACGTCTGTGTACTGAGGCAAATAGAGTGCTAAAACAAAATGAGCAGTGTTATAAAGAAAAGATAGACCTATTGACCAAACAACTTAGGGAAACTGAAGTAGTGGCTTTTAACCAAGAAAACGACATTATGTACTATCTTAACTCCCTAGAAGACACTAAGAAACAAAGAGCAGTTTTAGAAGTCGAAGTTAATTCATTAAAACAGAAACTGCATAGTTGGACTAGTTCTTCACTTAGTAAGATAAAGGAATAACGGGGAGGGATTAGGCTACAAAGTGGTTCCACCACCACCTGAGACCTTGATGAACACCAAGTCTAGACCAGTAAATAATAACCCCATCAAGGATCATGTGGTGACCACTCCTCTTGTTACTGATCCAGACACCTCATGTTCATCTACTGAATCTGGCAAGAAACAAAAGGAGGCCACTTCAAAGGCAAAGGGTAAATTGCCATGTGTTAACCTGGAAAATGAATTTGAAAAAGTTAATTTATAGTCAGGGTCAAATAGAGTCAAATCAGAACCTAAAAGGACTTCAAATGTTACTTTTTCACATGCTTCAAGTCAAAAACCAGCTAACCAAAAGGAAAACAGGTTAAATCAGTAAAATTTGTTATACCAGAGAAAACATCAAACATCCAAGAGTCAAAAACTAAAGTGATTGATGTTACTAGAGTGTCACACACTTCACCACAAAGAAAGTCTACTCATAAAGTTGATAGCAGGTCATGCTACAACTGTGGAGAATGTGGACACATTGCTTCCGACTGTCATTTCTATCAGACACCTAGGAAGAAGATTGATCTTCTGGACTCTAGACCTAGGCCTTCTAAGCGGAGTTCTCTAACTCCACCTAGAAGAGCAAGTGACCCTAAAGTCCAACCTGTATGCCAGACGACTGTTATCATAAACAGGCATTGCACAAATCTGGCTTATGGAAAGAAAAATCCACCCTCGTGTCTGATACTGATAACAAGAAAGAACCTGAGCTACCCTCACCTTCTAAGGGTCAATGGGTGGAGTTCATGATGTGTGATGCCTCTGGGAAACCCAAGACAGTCAAAGTTTGGGTTCCTAACCTAAACTGATTCTTTTACTTTGTATGCGCAGGGTGCTCGATATAGTGCTGACACTAACACGTGGATTATAGACAGCGGAGCATCCAGGCACATGACAGGAAATAGCGCCCTTTTATCTAACGTCAAACAAATAAAAGGAGGGCATGTTTCCTTTGCAGGAAACAAAGGCTATATCACACTCAGGGAGAAGTGGGAAATCAGAAAGTTAAGTTTGATAAAATGAACTACGTTCAACAACTTCAGAACAACTTACTTTCTGTGTCCCAAATCTGTGATAAAGGGTTTAAAGTCGTCTTCGATAATCAGAAGTGTTACGTGCTGAAGAAAGAATATATGATCCCAGAGACCAAGTTCTGATGACTGCTTCTAGATATAAAGACCTTTATGTCTTGGATCTGTCAACAGCTGCCACAACGGATCATGAGGTTCAGTGTTTCTTATCTAAAGCTACTGAGAAGTTCCATCTCCTGGCATCGGAGAATGGGACACATTAGTCAAAGGAAGATGAATCATTTGATTCAGAAGGATTTAGTTAGAGGAGTGAATGTCAAGAAGACTTCCAACTTCCTGAATTTTGTGTAGCTTGCAAGAAGGGCAAACAGAAAATAAGTCTCATAAGGAAAAGAAGTTCATTCAATAGAACTTCCTCTTGAGCTTCTTCACATGGATCTGTTCGGTCCAGTTAGTACAAGGAGCATCGCAGGCGACGCGTACTGTTATGTGGTCACTGATGACTACTCAAGGTTCACTTGGGTAATGTTTCCGAAATCAAAATCAGAAACTTTGGAGACATTCAAAGAATTAGTAACCACACTGGAATCACTCTACAAGCTCAAAGTTCGACAAATACGCTCAGACAACGGGACAGAATTCAAGAATCAAGGGATGGAGGCATACTGCAAGGAAAAGGGAATTGTGCATCAATTCACCTCTGCCTACACACCTCAGATGAATGGAGTTGCTGAGAGAAAGAACAGGAGCTTGATAGAAACAGCCCGGACTATGCTGGCAGACTCGAAACTGCCTATCCAATTCTGGAACGAGGCAGTGGCAAATGCTTGCTATACACTGAACAGAGTCCTAATAGTCAAGCGCCACGGAAAGACATGTTATGAGCTACTTCAAAGACACAAACCGAATTTGGAGTATCTTGAACCTTTTGGCGCACCGTGTACACTTCTGAAGAAGACACAAGAAGGAAAATTCAGCGAGAAGGCAGTTGAAGGAATTTTTCTAGGATACAACATACCGAACAAGCGAGTTTACAATAACTCAACGGGTCTTGTAGAAGTGTGGTGTAATGTCGACGTTCAGAGATATACCACACCCCTACAGGCAAAGGACCTGCATACTTCTTCGATTATGATGGATTCTTCAAATCCTTCAACATCTCTCTCTCTCCCTCGGATGATGAGTTAGCTACTAGGATGATGTATGGTATACTAAACCTCCATCCAGCACACAGGGAGAGTCATCTACTCATTCAGAAGGGTAGTCGATGAAAGTGACTCCTCCTCTGAAGATGAAACTGAAGCAGATGACCAGAACGGTCAGGAGGAACAGGTTCCAGTTCCTGAAAGTCCACAAGCATCCACAAGTGATGCCCCTCGACTTCGGAACCTCAAACTCCACCTCCTCAGATGCAGACCAAAATGTGCACAATCTTGGCTCGGAGGTGACTGTGCCGACTACTCCAGGATCACGACTAAACGTCTATCATCCCCTTGACAATGTTATTAGAGATGTCCGATCAGGAGTACAAACCCGAAATCAGCTATACTCAGCTGATTACGCCTCAGTTATGGAGAAGGTTTACATACATGATGGTGCTTATCGCTGTTTGTCTCGCAGGTTGAGCCAAAATATGTCAGTGAAGCACTAAATGATGAGGCGTGGGTGAGTGCCATGCAAGAAGAACTTCTGCAGTTTAAGAGTTAGGTGTATGGACAGTGGTAGATAGACCTAAAGGTGCTAATTCATTGGCACCAAATGGGTACTAAAATGTAAGAAGGATGACCAAGGAGTCATCATAAGGAACAAAGCTCGACTGGTGGTTCAAGGTTTTCGCCAATTCGAGGGTATTGATTATAACGAAGTGTTTGCACCCGTGGCAAGGATGGAAGCTATTCGTATCTTCCTCGCCTATGCCTCGTACATGAAGATTAAAGTCTACCAATTAGATGTGAAGAGTGCATTCCTTCATGGTGAAATAAGGGAAACAGTCTATGTCAGTCAACCCGAGGGATTTGAAGACCCTTATCATCGGGATAGAGTTTACAAGCTCGACAAAGCTTTATATGGGCTTCATCAAGCTCCTCGAGCTTGGTACGAGAAACTCTCGACTCATCTTGTGAAACACGGCTTTCGCAGGGGAGTCATTGACTGTACAGTGTTTATTAAAGAAAAGGATGGTGACCTACTGCTTGTACAGATCTATGTTGATGACATAATCTTCGGGTCAAAGAACGAAGAGTTATGCAAAGAGTTTGAAGCAGTGATGAAGAAAGAGTTTGAGATGAGTGCAATGGGGGAGATGAAGTTCTTTCTCGGTTACAGGTGGATCAAACACCTAATGGGATCTTTCTACATCAGACCAAGTATGTAGGAGACATTCTCAGTCGCTTTGACATGGAGAATGCTTCTGCTGCTGGGACTCCACTTGCTACGAATCATGATATAGCACCTGATGAGAGTGGAGATCTTGTAGATGCCACCATGTACCGAGGAATGATTGGATCCCTCATGTATCTCACTGCCTCAAGACCTGATATCATGTATGCTACATGTTTATGTTCCAGATATCAGGCTAAACCTAAGGTCAATCATCTAATCGGGGTCAAAAGGATCTTTCGCTATCTAAAGGGTACACCCACCCTGGGGTTGTGGTATCCATGATGACGATTTTGAGCTCACAGCGTATAGTGACTCGGACTATGGAGGCTGCAAAATGAACTACAAGTCTACATCAGCAGGGTGTCAATTCTTGGGAGAAGATTAGTTACATGGCAGTGTAAGAAGCAGACATCGGTTGCATTGTCAACCTGTGAAGCCGAATATGTTGCTGCTGCAAGTTGCTGTTCCCAAATCATTGGAATCAATAGCAAATGCGGGATTACGGTTTGGAATTCTCGTCTACTCCTATTTTTGTTGATAACTCTGCTGCAATTGCAGTAACCAAAAACCCGGTTCAACATCCTAAGACCAAACACATCGGTATTAAATACCACTTCATAAGAGACTGTTTTGAAAAGAACTTAATAGATGTGGTTAAAATTAATACTGATTTTCAACGTGCTGACCTCTATACAAAAGCTTTTGATAAACCACGTTTTCAATACTTGCTAGAGGTCAACGGCGTTAAAAAGAAAAGTGAGGTAATTCCGGATGAGAATAATGTGTAGTCCGATGTAGTTTCGTTAAAGTTTATTTTATCTTATGTGATCTGTTTTTTTTGTCTGTTACATTTTACTTCATGTTACCTTGCTGTTTATTAAAATCCAAAAATAATTAAATCCGAAATGATTTTAGTATTTTAGGGGGAGAATATGTCAGCAAGTTAATATTAAAAAAAATGAGGGAGAAGGGGTAACTAGTTGAAATAAGGTAGATTGTGTCTGTGATACTGATTCAATACCTTGGAATATGATAGTACACACGAACAAATCAAGAGGGATTTTAAAATTTAAGGTTTGAAAAGATGCAAAAGTTCAAAGTATAAGTCTGCATAGTCTAGCAATATAAAACGGGGAAAATGATAGAAAACTGGCAACTCCTAAGGTGACACAGAGAAAGTAGACTTAGAGGCTGCTAGACCACAAATGATATATTGGTAGATTCAACACAATAGACAATTAGACCTGATTGGTGATCTCAAGATCAAACTAAGCTGTTCAACTGACTGTGGACTTCCATCTTATCACTGGTTAACACAATCAAATATATTCCAATAAGGGGCAATGAGCATTTAAACGCCACAAAAGTGTGCGGATGACCAAAATTAGAGCAAAGCAAGAAAAATGAAAGACAATGCAATAAAGCTAATGGCTCATGTTGTTGGTGCATTTTGTGTAGAATAAAAGTAAGCTGCTCTAACAAGGAGATAGGTTGTGTGCCTCTCTGTTGTGCGATGGCACTGACCTGAGGATAAGCATAACTTAGATATTCTTGAATTCATTGTTGTTTGCCGCCTCTCTGCTGTGCGATGGCACTGACCTGAGGACAGGCTTCTCTTTGAAAGCTCTAAGAATAGTCTCTTCTTGTAATAATACCCGTAGACCGCTCAAAACCTATGAGGAATGTTGATTACCATATAAGTGTGGGATCCACAAATGTTAGCTGAAATAATTAAACCTAAATCAGTCACCAGTCTGCGTCAAAAGTCTGTGTATGGATTTAAGTGGACAAATATACTGACAATCTTAGTGGCTACCTTCTCAAAGTTCAACTCAATGTGAAGATCTAAGAGTTTCAGTATGATTTCCTTAAGTTGCTAACGACTCTGGATGAATACCGAGAATTTAAGCGTCAAAGAGCTTTAATAACAAGTCCCAAAATGATTTGATATTCCTGTATGATTCCAAAATTGATTTGGTCCAGATATGATCAATCTAAGTTAAAGCTGTCTACTCCTAATCAAATCCCTTAGATTTTCATCTTAGGGTTTTATCTCTCACAAAAAGTCCAAACATAAACTTTAGTTGTATAGTTAGTTTAAGTTACTATGTTTATTTTTTAAGTTGTGTGTCTGTCGGACTATATCAGGGAAATCAGAAGGGAATTAACTTACCTAAAAAGGTCATGTCTGAGATGACCACATGGTTTTAAAATTTAAAAGGTCACGTCTGAAGTGACTGAATTGTTAAGAGCTTACAATGTTATTATCAAAAGTGAAAAGGGTCTGAATAGTAAATGTTAAATGACTGTAAACTCACAAAGTGTGACCCATTCGCACTAGTGGATCATGGTTATCGACCAACTATGCGAATGGCTTCCAATCGGCCGAATGGACATGAATTGTTTCATTCGACCGAATGGAAGGGGGAGAATGAAACAGGAGACCGACTGAGGCTCAGTCGGTCAACTAAAGGGGCGAATGAAGGAGACCGAATGAGTCAGTCGACCGACTGAGACTCAGTCGGCCGACTGAATGCGATTGACTAGGCCAATCGTACGACTGAACCTCAGTCGCCCGATTGAACTGAGCGACTGAGGCCAGTCGCCGAATGAACCTAGGTTTAGTATTTAAAGGTCTTAATCGATCGCATATCACTCATCACTCCCAAAACACCCCGAATCGCGCTCATTACCGTTACCCTGTCGAAATTGCCTCCGATTCTGATATACTTTGCGCTTAAGATTCTTCATTCCAGTGACGTTTTACAGGAAAAGGCTGACCGATGGTCTCTAAATCCAAAGCACAACATTGTGCCCATTTAGACCACACAACAAGGAACGGGGCCAAGTTCTCCGATATTATAGCCTTCCTCAAACGTTCACGGATACATAAGGCTATATCTACGCCTGCACACCACAAATCCTACACAGGCATTCTGGGAGAATGCCTCAGTGATCGGTCTCATGAGCCATACAGCATCAGAAGCACCATCTTGGGTCAAGCTATCGACATCACCGCCACGGACATCCAAAGAATCCTTGAGTTTGGAGATACTCACTCACCCCACTAAGTTACACCCATTGACTGTGAGAGGGTGTTTTGCTCCGAATCAAGTATGCGCCGGAGACATCAACTCAGGGGTGCTAAATAAGAGCAACCTGTGCCTCATACAAATATCTGGCACATGTGATTCTTAAATGCATCGCTTCGAGAAGGGGTGGCTTTGATGACCTATCAGATCAGATACAGAATGCTTCGTGGCTCTAGTGCTGAACCACCCTTTCAGCTTCTCTAATATGATCTTCGCTTATTTGATAGAGAACATTGAAACTAAAGGGAAGAAGGTTTTTGTATGTACCCCGATTCCTTCAGATGATATTCAATGAGAAGCTGCCTCAGCTCCCAAAGAAAGTCAAGATGCAGTGACATTGGAACTGATGGATGATACCACAGGGTAGGATGGTGGTATCGGGGCAAGAAAGTTAAGCCCCAAAAAGAGACTGATTGGCCACTTAGCGGATGAAAGCTATGTTGCACCGGGGAGACGCCTATGGCGTCACGAGGACAGTGACTCCGATGTGGAGCCGATTGTCCTCCCTACTGATGACTCTGAGGAGGATGACATTGAGGATGAGGCTGTTCCATCCCGAGGCACTGTGTCTGCCTCTGTTCCCTCGGTGTCTGGCCCACCTGCTGAGGTAACTGAGTCAGCAGGATTCCATCAAGATTTTGTGCTTATCGAGGAAGATGAAGATGAATCTGATGAGGAGCCATTGACCCGGACTGTGGGAAGGAAAGTGGTTCCCACAGAGTACAGGTTGAGGGTTGTCGGTGAACAACCGAGAGGATCCGGAGATACAGAGACTGATCCATCATATGCTCCGGAGTCCTCAGGCGGGGTTGAGGGGGAGCATCCACCTCGAGGGGAACGAGGAGAAAACGGATGGCTCAACCCCATGGCCAGAAAAAGAAAAAACGTAAGGTAACCTTCATCACCACCACATCCCCCATACCTTCCACCACTACCACCTCTGCAGACACACCTTCCACCACCATACCTCTCCCCACAGCAACCACAACCACCACCATACCGATCACCACAAGCCAGACCCCTGCTACCACTACTACATTCACCCCACACTCACCACCACCATCATCCAGACCTTACCCGATATTCACCACCTCCACCAACACCACTAGCCACCAAACCGAGCCCTCAGCCTACCCCTCACACACCTCTAGATCTCCTCTACCTCCAATAGGGGTAGAGGAACAGCTGGCAGCCTTAAACAGAATGGTGTTATGACTGCTGGCGGCTGATGAGGAAAAGACCTCTCAGATCCGCCAGCTCACCGACCTGACTGCTGCACAATCGTAGAAAATCGCAGAGCAGGATCGAGCTATTAAGGAGCAGGCCCAGAAATTGGCTGCTCAGAACACTGAGTTGGACCAACTCCGAGCACAAAGCGTCACATCAGGTAAGCAGATAGAAGAGTTGGAAAGGCAAAGAGGTCCATTTTGTTAAAGTTAAAAGGATCAAAGGAGGAACCTCTAAAGATAAAGGATGGAGAAAGAGAGAGTGATGATGATGATGATGAT
>JACCIX010000103.1:0-129885 GCA_025506515.1 Flaveria trinervia
CACATTGCAAAGGATTGTCCCTTCAATCCTAAATATACGTCCATGTGCCAAAACAAAGGCTTCAAAGAGTTCTAGAAGATTCGGGCTTCGAAGGAAACCCAGTTTCCTTCAGAAGTTCCAAATCTAACAAGAAGGATAGAAAAATTCTCTTCGGAGAATTTGGTATCGGAAGAAAGGAGTTCTTCCGAAGCACTGAAGTCTCCTGCAGTGTTTGTAGAATCTTTTGAAGTTCAGTCATCAAAACTTCTGAAACTCCAAAAGCTTCTAAGTTTTGAAGGTCAAGTCCAAGACTCCAAAGGTGGTGTGGACGTCTAAGAAAGACCAAGTGACTGAGATTCTCCATCAAAAACAGCTCAAGATCCTTTTAGTACAACCATAGGATCTATTACTGTTAATTTACCTTCTTCAAGTGAGCCCAAGACAAGCAAGGCTTGGGCTTCCAGATGTAACTAATCATTCTCTTTTAGCAGGGACAGCTGAAGACAGACAGAATATCAGGATCATAGAGTGGCTGCTCCAGGCACATGACTGGTAATAGGTCACTACTCCAGAACTTTGAAAGGATTGATGGGGACCTGTTGCTTTTAGAGGAGATGAAGGTGGTTACTTTCTGGTAGGGGCAAGGTCACAAATGGTAAGCTCAGCATAGAAAAGGTAAACTTTGTAAAGGAGCTTGATACAATCTTCTGAGTGTATCTCAATTTTGTGATCAGAGTCATAACATGCTCTTTATTGAGCATGAGTGCATTGTTCTTAGGCCTGGTGTGGTCATTCCTCATGAGCATATCCTGCTTAGAGCCCCCAGGAAAGAAACATGTACAAGATGGATTTGCAAGAAACCTCTCCCTCTGGAGAAGTTACATGTTTTCTGTCTAAACCCAATAGTGATGAGTCTTTCCTATGGCATAAAAGAATGTGCCATGTAAACTTTAAGAACATGAAAAATTAATAAGCATGACTTGGTAATGGAATGCCAAAGAAAGATTTACAAGTGATGACCACTATGTTGCATGCCTGAAAGGGAAGCAACATAAGGTATCTCACAAACCTAAGGAAAAGAACTCATCACTACTCCCCTTACACTTGTTACATATGGATCTCTTTGGCCCCACCAGTGTAATGAGTTTAGGAAGGACCTCATACTATCTAGTGATCACAGATGACTTTACAAGATTCACTTGGGTTTTCTTCCTTAGAACTAAGGATGAGACTCCTGAGATTCTAAAGAATTTCATCTTAAAGATTGAGAATTAGTCTGATCACAAGGTCAAAATCATAAGATGTGATCAAGGAACAGAATTCAAGAATCAATCCTTGATACATTTTGTGATGAAAAGGTATTACAAGACAATTTAGTGCTCCCAGGACTCCTCAGCAAAATGGTGTTGCTGAGAGGAGAAACAGGACACTGATTGAAGCTGCAAGAACCATGTTGTCTGACTCTAAATGCCCATCACCTTCTGGGCAGAGGCAGTCAACACTGCCTGCTATGTGCAGAACAGAGTTTTAGTAGTTAAGACTCATGGCAAGACTCCTTATGAACTTTGGCATAAGAGAAAACCTTTCATTGGTTTTCTCAGGTCATTTGGATGTCCTTGCACCATCTTGAATACCAAAGATCAAATTGCCAAGTTTGCTAAGAAATCAGATGATGGACACTTTATTGGATACTCTTCCCAAGCTCTAGGCTTATAGAGTATACAATCTCAGAACTAGAGTTTTTGAGGAGTCAGCCAATGTGACTTTCAATGAACACACACCTTGTGTTACTGGTTCTGGTCCGGATGGTTGTTTGATCTTGATTTAGTTACCAACTGTTTTAACAAATCTTGTGAGAATGTTTTAGGATCTGCAGAAAATTTGAATACAGATGATCCTGATCCAAGATTTGAGCTAGGAAGATCTTCAAGACACATATCTTCAGCTCCAGTTGAAACCACTTCTGCAAATGAGGTTTCTATCAGCCTACAATGACAAATTCAGCTGATACATCTGGTATGCCTTCAAATTCCAGCTCAGAGGCTCTACAACTAGATAAGAATACCTCAAATGTGGAAGACAACAATGGTGATGGTGACAGTGACCAAGAATTTCTTGATGCCACTAACCACACTGTAGATGAGATCAATGATGTCACACACTGCTTGGATCAAGTTTCACTAAAAGTGTGTGATGTGGTGGGAGAAACATCTATGCCAGATCTAAATTTCTCAAATTTAGATCTTTCTCAACAACTTGCTATGATCCCTCAGCTTAGGATCCACAAGTCTCACCTACCACAAACATCATTGGAGATGTTGTCTTAGGGGTAAAAACAAGAGGACAAACCCATAAAGCAAATGTTTGTCTTCACTCTTGTTTCTATCCCAGATAGAGCCAAAGAAAGTTGATGAAGCTCTAAAGGATGGAAGTTGGGTTGAAGCTATGCAACAAGCTGCTTTAATTCAAAACGCAGAAAGTTTGGAACCTTGTCCTCTTCCTTCTGGGAACTACCATTGGAACCAAATGGGTGTTTAGGAACAAGAAAGATGATAGAGGCATCATCATCAAGAACAAAGCTAGACTGGTTGTCAAGGATACACACAAGAAGAAGGGATTGACTACACTGATGTCTTTGCTCCTGTGGCAAGATTAGAAGCTGTTAGGATATTCTTTGGCATTTGCTTGCATCTAAGAACTTCAAGGTTTTTCACTTGATGTGAAGTGTGCCTTTTTGTATGAGTGATAGATAAGTGGTTTGTGTCAAATAGCCACCTGTTTGTAGACCTGATTCTCCTGATTAATGTCGCAGCTTTCACAAAGCTCTCTATGGGCTGCATCAGCACCCATGAATTGTTATGATACCACTGTTGAGTATCTCTGTAACCTGGATACAGGAAGGGTACTATAGATGGACTCTCTTCATCAAGGACAAGGAAATAATATTTCTAGTTCAAGTATATGTGGATTAACATCATCTTTGGTTCAACTAATCCAAAAGCTCTGCAAGACTTTGCGAAGCTGATAAAGATAATTTGAAATAGTGCCATGGTGGAACTCAATTCTTTTCTTGAATTCAATGAAGCAATTTGAGATGGCATCTGCATACGTCAGTCAAAGTGTGTTCAGGACATACTCAAGAGGTTTAATATGACTGACTGTAAGATTGCTAGACACCCATAGCCAGAAACCACTCCTGGTCCTGTCTTGAGGGGGAGTGTGTAGAAGACAGTTATACGGCTATGATGGGTCTCTTATGTATCTTACTGCTAGCAGGCCTGATATCATTTTGCTACATGTAGCTGTCCAGAATATCAAGCCAACCCTAAATGTCTCACTTATCACTGTCAAGAGGATTCTAAGATACCCTTAATGGTCATCATCACTTGGCCTATGGATCCAAGATTCTAACTTTAATCTGTAGCCATACAGATAGTGATTATGGTGGTTTGCCAACATGTACAAAGGTCTACATCTGGGGGATGTTCAATTCTTGGGTGAGACAATGGTTGTCTCATGTCAATGCAGAAACAATCTGTTCTCTGCATCAACTGCTTCCTGAATATCAGCTGCTGCACTGCTGTGCTCAAATACTTTGGATTCAAATAAGATGCTGGACTAATGGGTTAAACTCAAAGGACTCCCATTCACATAGACAACAACAGTGCTATCTCAATCATGATAACCTTGGCACACTCAAGACAAATGCACCTCAATCAGGTATCCTTTAATAAAAGATAACTTAAAGGGATTACTTACACTTGTCAAGGTTCCCACATGAACAATAGCTAATCTGTTTACAAAGCTTTTGATGACATATTTAATAGCTTATATTAGCTATTGGCTTATAACCTGAGTAATTTGGACCAAAAGAACCAATGAGCCAAGATCAGAAACCTCTAAGTCCCACATGATATCACAACAACTGCTGAAGCTTCATCACAGTTCGACAAGTGCTGAAAACTCCAACAGCTGAAGATCAAGTGCTGAAGACTTCAACAGCTGAGACTAAAGTGCTGAAGTTCAACAGCTGAAGAACACAAGTGCTGAAGCTGAACAGCTGAAGAACACAAGTGCTGAAGCTGAACAGCTGAAGAACACAAGTGCTGAAGCTGAAGACCAAGTACTGAAGTACAACAGCTGAAGAGTCTACAAGTGCTGAAGATCAACAACTGGTGTACAAGTCTGAAGACAAAGACTGAAGACATCAGCTGATGATCTACTGAAGTCATCAGCTGATGAAACATCTGAAGTTCAAGTCTGAAGACCAAGTACTGAAGTTTCAGTAGTTTGTCACAACAGCTGAAGAGTACTTCTTCAGTAGTTGTGATATCAGTAGTTTTATTTTTTTACTTTCAGTAGTTTTGTAAAACGACTGAAGAGCTTGTTCTTCAGTCGTTGTAGTTTCAGTAGTTTTATGTTTTTCAGTAGTATAATAACTGATAACACTTAGTATTTTTGTAAGAAGATGTCAGCTGTTTTGACATCTTCAGTAGTTGTGTTTAGTTGGAATAATTCTGTTAGATGTCACTATCAAGTGACATCAGCAGACGTCACATCTCTTATATAAGAGGTGTCGACCTAATTGTAATGTGACATTCCGTTACCACGAAAGCGAATATTGAATGAAATATATTTGCAGAATTCTCTCTATCTATAACCGTCTTTGTTCTTCATTGAATATCGTTTCGTTCTTGTGAATTGGCTAATTCATTGTTAGAATTCCGCTGCTATACTCTCTAATCAATCAAACGTAGATCACTGATCCTAACAAGTGGTATCAGAGCTGGTTAATCATTGATCGATCTAACAATTGATCATTGAAACTGCTAATTGATATCTGTTTGATTGAATTAGCATATTCGCAAGAACTGGTTATAGATTATTGAATTTCTGTCGCTTTCGTTCATTTATTTTGAGATCTCTCTTGGTTCAATTGGTTGTTGTGTTTTGTTCTAAATTGTTATAGCTTAATTGATTTGATTGAATCTGAGATGACTACTCCTTCTAATGATCCTCACAATACCGGTTCCTCAACCAAGCCTCCGATGCTGGTTAGGACCGAGTATAACATATGGCAACGAAGAATGCTTCATCACCTGTCTGTTAACAGTTCAGTTTGTTGGACATCTGTGGTACATGGACCACATAAGCCTATGGTGAACAATCCGGAAACCAATCAAATGGTTCCGAAGAAGAAGGAACAATACTCTGATGAAGATCGGAAACTGTTGAGATTGATGCTAAAGCCCATGGAATTCTGGCCATGGCACTGCCTAATGAAATCTATTCAGGGCTTATGCATCATGAAACTGCTCATGATCTCTGGAATGCCCTGAAGGAACAATTCGGTGGCACAGATGAGGTCTTAGCAAACAATAGAGAAATCCTTGCCCAACAATATGAGACATTCTCTCATAGAAAGGGTGAGACACTGACTCAACAGTTTGAGCGTTTTTCCTGCTTGATATCTGAGCTGAAAATGGTGAAACAGGAATACACCAATAGCCAGATGAACACAGTTCCTCAGATCACTGCCTGAGAGATGGGACACATACACTATTGTCCTACCTCCAGTGCAAATCTGGATAGCCTATCTCTCACCCAACTTCATGGGAAACTGCTTACATTCGAAAGAGAGATAGAGCAGAAGAGGAAACTGTCCTCATCAGGAAAGCTCACTGATGACTTTGTACCAGGGAATACTGCCTTGGTTGGTCATGAGTCAGAATATGCTGCATCTGAAAGCAATTATGATGAGCATATTGATTTCTCTTCAAATAGTTCTGATCATGCATTTGTTGGTATTGAGAGTCATTCTGGCAGTAATAGTGACAATTATGCTTCATCATGGATGATCTGAAAGGAATAGCGATGATGATCTAGAAGAGATGGATATTCTGAGCCAAATGGCATTGATTAATATCAGATCTCAGAAGTTCTATAAGAAACTGGCAGGAAATTTCCTGGACTCTCTGGCAAAACCAAAGTTGGTTTTGACAAGAGTAAGTTGAGGTGTCACAAATGCCAAAGGCTGGGACACTTTGCAAGAGAGTGTAGATCAACTGGATCTAACTCTTCTGCACCCTTTGTGACTTTTCCTAGTACTAGTCCACAAAACAGAGGGCAACATCCTGCTGGTTCTGGTCATCATTCACATCCTAGATCTCCTGCATACTTTGTTCCCCAGGGTCAAATGTCATATCCTTATCCCTGCTATTATATGCCTCAACCAAATCCTGTTCAAGCTCCAATTGCACAACAACCACAAGCATTGCCTGAACCACAACCTTCCCAATCTCATCAACAAACTCAACCTCAACAACACAGCTTCTTCACCCCAGGAGTTGTTGACTGGAGCAGTTTACCAGATGACTTGTCTGGTCATGAACAACTGTTCTCAGGTGCTGGTCAACATGGTGGTGAAAGTCCCTTTGGAAATCTAGCTCTTATGGCTTTGGATTCTGCTGATACTTCATCCACTAATGCCTCTACACCAAGGTATCACAGGTATCCTCTGAGGCAAAAGCCAAATTATGTTCTGAAACATGCATAGCAGCATTTGCATCTATTAGAGAAGCAAATGTAGCTTTAATCAACAAGAACATTGAGCTAGAACAAATAATTTCCAAAAGCAAAGCTGAATTTGAGTCTGTGCTTAATGATAAGAATGATGAGATTTACAAACTTAAATGCCAAATAACTGATGATAAGGCTAGGGAAGAGATACTTCTAGAGAAGTATAAAGATCTCAAAGAAACCCTTGCAGTCACCCAGGTAGAGTGTGATAGATGGGTACAATCATGCAAAGGTTTTGAAATGCTTCTTAGTAAGCAATCTGCTTCCAATGTGAAGTTTGGCATTGGTTACAATCACACTGCTCCACCTACAGATTTTACTCCCAGAGCAGAGGTAGAATCTGATGGTGAGAGTAATAACCAATCCATCTCATCATGTGATCTACTTTCTGATACAGCACAATCAGAAGTAGAAGTCAGCATCAAGCCCTCTCAGAACCTATCAGCTGATGTTGATGGTTCCACTGCTGACACTCACATGATCAATGAGTTGATCAACTCAGGAGTTAATTCTGAAAGTCCTGAAAGGACTAGAGAGCAGGATTTAACACCTGAAGTTCAAACTCCAACTACTGCCAGTACTGAAAAGAAGAAAACTGTCAGTAGAAAGAGTTTGAAGACTACTAAAGAGGAAGTCAAGAAAGCAAACAATGCTTCCAAAGCACTGAAGAGCAAGTCTTCAGTTGCTTCACCCTCTTTAGTTGATGATCAACCTAAGATGAAGAAGAAACCATGTGAAGTATGTGGTTTGTTCAATCATCTTACAGATGATTGCTGGTACAAAAGAGGTTCCAAACTCAAACATAAAGAAGAAATTAAAGAGAAAATGGTAAAAATGAAAACTGAGTTTGAGACCACATTTGTATCAGCAACATCAAATCCTGTAACCCTTAAGTCCTCAAAGAAATCCAAAAAGGAAGGGGTTAAACAGGTGACAGCTGAGATTGCTCAGAAGAAGAAGGTGCAACATAGGAACTTATCAAACTCCACTGGCATGTGTCTGATGAGCTGAAAGCTTTATCACAAAATCAGACACAGCTGGTTATGATGGTCAACATCTATTGGGAAGAGTTAACCAATTAGATGCTCCTATGTTGAAACCACAGAAAAGGAGTCCAAGCCAAAGGATTCCTCTTCTTCACCATCTTCTTCCTCTCAGGCTGTTGTTTCTAATAAACCTGTTAGTTTACCATCTGTTGATGAGACCAGGCCCAAAACCAAAAAGGTTTGGGTCTCCAAAACTAACTGATTGTTTATTATTGCAGGGTTCTCCAACATGCCAAAGTAGCATCTGGTATGTAGACAGTGGGGGATCTATGCACATGACTGGGAACAGCTCTCTTCTTCATGACTACTCTCAAGGAAAGAAGGGTTTGTTTCTTTTGGCAATGATGCTAGGGGTTACATCATTGGAAATGGCTTTGTCTCCAATGGAGAAATAAGTTTGATGATGTTAATCATGTGGAAAATCTCAAGTACAATCTCTTGAGTGTCAGTCAAATGTGTGATAAAGGCCATGTTGCTCTTTTCACCAGTCAGAACTGTAGGATTCTGTCATCCAAAGTTCTGCATTTGATTGATAAGGTGTTGGATGATCACACTCTCCTGAGAGCCAACAGGAAGGAAGAGTGTATGCCTTAGATCTTTCCAAGAAAATAGATCTCAGAGGCAATCCTTGCCTATTTTCCAAAGCCTCTTCTCAAGAATCTAAACTGTGGCACAGAAGGCTGGGTCATGTTAATTTCAAAAACATGAATCAGCTATCCACAATAGTTTAGTTAGAGGCTTACCAATAAAGGAGTTCCACTGTGATGAAACCTGCACTGCTTGTTTAAAAGGAAAACAGCACAAAGTCTCATTCCCTCCTATTGAAGAGCCTAAGTCCACTGCCTGCTTGCAATTACTGCATATGGATCTATTTGGTCCTGTGAGAGTAATGAGCATGGCAAAAAAGATACTGTCTGGTAATTGTGGATGATTACTCCAGATTTGTATGGACTTTCTTTCTACATTCAAAGGATGAGGTTGCTCAGAAGATTATTCACTTTGTGTTGTAATTGAGAGAGCAGTATTCCCTTCCAGTCAAGTGTATTAGGAGTGACAATGGAACTGAATTCAGAAACCATACACTTGATGACTTCTATCTTTCAAAGGGAATCAAAAGGCAGTTTAGCATACCAAGGACTCCAGAACAAAATGGAGTAGTGGAGAGAAAGAACAGGACCCTAATTGAAGCTGCAAGGTCCATGCTGCTGACTCTGGTTTGCCACTGACCTTTTGGGCTGAAGCTGTTAACACAGCTTGCTATGTGCAGAATAGAGTCTTAGTAAATCAGAGGTTGATGAAGACTCCATATGAAGTTCTCCATCACTTGGCTCCTCTAATTTCATTTTTCAAAGCATTTGGGTGTCCTTGTTTTATTCTCAACACAAAGGATCAACTCCATAAATTTGATCCTAAGGTGGATGCAGGGTATTTTGTTGGTTTCATCTACTTGCAAGGCATACAGAGTCTTCAACTGCAAACAAAGATAGTTGAAGAGACTTTGCATGTGAAGTTTAATGAATCTCCTTTGGACAAGATTCCACAAAACCCTGTGGAGTTGTTTGATTTGGACATACTGCAATATGTTCCTTATCAACCTCCAGCTGTTGCAGATCCTGTGGATAAATCATCTTCTGCAGCATGTCTTCCACCTGGTGGTATTGATGATGATGATGATAATATCAATACTCACCTATTCAAGTTTAGTGACCAACTGCCTGTGTCTGCTAAATTTGATGTTCCTGTAGCTTCAGCAGTTCCATCCACAACAAATGCTGATGAGATCTCTGATTCCTCTACATCTTTTGAGTTACCATCTAATTCTTGGTTTCAAGAGTCTGCATCAACATCTGCTGCTGCTGAAGGTCTACAAACACTTGCACAGATCTCATTGTTTATCAAGAACTGAAGAATCACCCCATGTCTCAGATTATTGGTGATATCAATGCTGGTGTTTCAACAAGAAGTCAATTGTCTAACTTCTGCTTCTATGCTCTCTTCATCAGTCAGCTAGAGCCAAAGAACTACCATGTTGCTTTGAGAGACAATGGATGGGTTGAAGCTATGCAGCTTGAGCTACTTCAGTTCAAGAAACAGCAAGTGTGGGAACTGGTTCCTCTTCCCCCAGGTAAGTGTGCAATAGGCACTAAATGGGTGTTTAGGAAAAACTGATGAAAATGGGCTTATTGTTAAGAACAAGGCTAGACTGGTTGTACAGGGGTTTTCACAAGAAGAAGGTATTGACTATGATGAAACTTTGCCCCTGTAGCCAGACTAGAGGCAATCAGATTGTTTTTAGCCTATGCTGCATTCCACAATCTTAAAGTTTTTCAAATGGATGTCAAAAGTGCATTTTTATATGGTAAAATAAAGGAAGAAGTTTATGTGTGTCAACCACCAGGCTTTGAGGATAAACATCCTGAATGGGTGTATAAACTTGATAAGGCTCTTTATGGGTTGAAACAAGCTCCTAGAGCCTGGTATGAGACACTTTCTACTTTTCTTCTTAAGAATTTCACTAGAGGCTCCATTGATAAAACTTTGTTTATTAAGAAGGTGGATCAGCATAAGCTACTTGTTCAGATTTATGTTGATGATATCATTTTTGCATCCTCTGATCCCCAGTTGTGTGATGATTTTACAACATTAATGAAAAAGAGGTTTGAAATGAGTGCAATGGGAGAATTACAGTTCTTTCTAGGCTTGCAAATCAAACAAAAGGCTGATGGAACCTTTATTCATCAGTCAAAATATACAAAAGATCTTTTGAATAAGTTTGATTTACAAAACTGTAAGCCCTGTTCTACTCCCATGTGCAACACCACACAACTGGATGCTGATCAGAAAGGTAAAGCTGTTGATGAAACACTTTACAGATGTATGATTGGGTCCTTGATGTATTTAACAGCTTCTAGACCAGATATTATGTTTGCTACATGTGTTTGTGCTAGATTTCAGGCTGCTCCTAAAGAGTCTCATTTGATTGCAGTCAAGAGAATCTTTAGATATTTGCAAGGTACACAATCTCTGGGTTTATGGTATTCCACTGGACACTCTTGCAAATTAGTTGCTTTTTCAGATAGTGACTATGCAGGGTGCAAGTTAACTAGAAAGTCAACTTCTGGTGGTTGTCAATTCCTAGGCAACTGTTTGATTTCTTGGCAGAGTAAGAAACAAACATCTGTTGCTACATCAACTGCTGAGGCCGAGTACATTGCTGCTGCAAGTTGTACTTCTCAGGTACTCTGGCTTCAGAACCAACTTCTGGATTATGGCATTACAGAGACTAAGACTCCATTATTAATGGATAGTGCTTCAGCTCTGTGTATTGTCAAAAATCCAGTCCAGCACTCTAGGACCAAACATATAGAGATCAGACATCACTTTATTCGGGATTGTTTTGAAAAAGGTCTGATTGATCCTAAGTTTGTGCCTAGTGCTGATGAGCTTGCAGATTTTTTACTAAGCCTTTGGATAGTTCTACTTTCCAAAACCTTGTGTTAAGGCTTGGTATGCTGCAGCTAGAATAAGTGACAACTACTGATGATTTCAGTAATAATTACTGGTGATCATTGGTAACCATGTCACATATAAGTACTGATGAGTCCTTTCACCTTCAGTAGTTTTTATAACTACTGACGGCTAAATGCCTCACAAGTACTGAAGTACTTTATCTCTGTTACCAACTACTGATGTAGTTACAACTACTGAAATCAGTACAAACAGATAAGTACTGACGTCCTATGAAACACCTGAAAAGCAGATGCAAAGTCTGATGAGTAAGTGTTGAGGACAGTATGAAACAGCTGAAAGGCTATGAATTGACGAAAACTACTGAAGAGAACTTTCTCTTCAGTTGTTTCTACAACTGCTGTTTCATTCTAAACAACTGAAGCAAAACCATGTCTTCAGTAGTTTTAAAACTACTGATGACTAACACCAAGTCTTCAGCTGTTTACAACAACTGATGACAAAACCACTGTCTTCAGTAGTTTTCACAACTACTGATGACAAACACCAAGTCCTCAGTTGTTTCATCATCTGAAGTCAAAACCATGGCTTTCAGTAGTTTTCTAACTACTGATGCCTAAAACCACGACTTCAGCTGTTTCAACGTCTGAAAGGGTAATACCATGTCAACAGTCGTTTAAAACTACTGATGACTAACACCAAATCCTTCAGTCTTTTCTAACCCTACCCTATAAATATCCCTGACCTAATCCTTCAGAGCTTCATCTTCTTCAAACCTAACGTTCATTTCCAAAACTTCTCTCTCCTAAATGGCGTCCATGCACTCAAACCGCGACACAACTGTGTAGCTTACCTCACCAATCGCCATTCTGGGCTAAGTTCGATAATGCTATTGATCTTATGGTCCAGTCACCCTACAAAACGGCCTTTCTTCTCAATCCAATCCTTCATGCCGAATCCCTTAATCAGTTTTGGATGAACGTCACTCTCATCACCACTGGGGAGAACAACACAGCGCTCTCCGGTCGGTCGTCAACACCACGTGGTCATCACTCCCGATATACTTCGTCAAACTCTACACCTGGATGATGCCACTTCTCCTGCTGGATATCCAAAGGGCACAACTGATTTATCCTTTGCCCACCATGGATATCAGGGAACCTTAGTGCCTCCACCATACTGAAGAAACATTTCCATGATGCTGAACGTCTAATTTCACATGGTAAATGTCTGTTTGGCTCCTAAGACTTCGTCTTGGGATCAAATGTACAAAGTGGCAGCAGGTAATGTACTCCATTCTTGAGCAACAGCCTTTAAATTTTTCAGAAATAATATTTCAGAGCTCAAGGATATTGCACAAAACAAACTGCTAACCGTTGGATATTATATCCGCGGTTCATAATGGCCATAATTACAAACCAGCTTCAAGCTGAGGGACTTGTTGGCCTGGGAGTCCCTGCTATGGCTGTTTTGCCTGAAGTATACTCCCAGCACAACTCTGACCAATCACTCAAAATGGCTGCCAAGCTGCGCAAACCCACGCAGCTGGAACCCCAGCCACCACCTCCAAATCAAAGTCCCCACCAAACCCACTAAAAAAAAACCAAAAGGCTACTCAGGAAATGAGTCCCCTGAGGACCCCTGCAACACAAACGCAGGCTATATCCCTGGTTATAACCCCCTAGTGGATATAAGGACTCTTCCAGCCATAGCCGCTCAGGATTCCTCTCAAAAGGAGCCTGCAGCAACCACACAAGGGGTACCCACACATCTGGGATCTTCCTCACTTGAGGAGATTGCCATTGAAGAGCACCTTCCTCCCCAGGTGCAGACTGCTTTACCCCATCTCCCCATGCAACCGCCCCCCAAAGTCCTACATTGCTTGTTGCACAAGTGCTGACTCAGTTGCACTCCTCCCCCCTCCCAGATACCAATTACTACTGGGAACCTTCTACCATTGAGGGGGAGGACCAAAGTGCAGCTGAGAACCCACAGCATAGGGGTTACAATGTTCCTTCTCCTAGTGTAGCAATGGAGATTGGAACTTCTAGTGAGGCTGCCACTTCTCTGCGTCAGCATATGATCAGGTGGTAGTTGGTACCATTACTAAGACCTTACCAGAGGCAACTGCTGATGACGACACAGTCCTGAGGCAGGAAGTCCCCAGTTCCAAGACAAAGGGCACATGCTACAACTGAGCTACACTCAGTGCATGTTCATCCTGATCCTATCAGGAGGTCAGGTGATTCAGTATCTACTGATGATGACCTGGGCTTCTTTTACGATGTAATCGCCCAAACACCATCCTGGAGGAGGAGGTGAGCAGACTCCAAGCTGCTTGCCAAAACTTCTAAAGAACAAAGACCATCTGCCTCCACCAACCCACAGATGGCACCTTCAGTTGAAGGTTCCCCAAACACTTCACCCTCTCACTCCACTGAGCCTCCAGCTTCTGCTTTTGGCACTATCTCTCCGGGACAGAACCCCCCAGAGCAGATGGTTTGCTGTTCCAACAATCCATACCTCTCATCACTCCCATTATCAATGACATTGTTTATAAAGCCATTGATGAGAGGATTTCCTCAACTCTACAACCACTCATTGATGATGCTGTGCAAAAAACTTTCTGCGGTACAAACCCCTACCACCAATGCATCCAAAAAGGGGAGAGTACTGCAGTGAAAGAAAAGAAGAGAAAGAACTGAGGATGAGAAGGCACAAGAGAAAGCCAGAGTTGGAAAAAGAAAAGCCAACAACTGATCACCTACAAAAGAAAGAAAAGTGCTGGTGATCAACCTACTGCTGAAGAAAAATCCTTGGAAGAGCTGGTAAAGATGCAGATGACACACACAGCCGATCCATGGACAAAATCATTGAGCAACTCTTCAAGCAAGGTTTTGATACAGCCACATTAGATAGTGAGATCAGGAAGTTGGAAGTGGAGGAGATTCAAACCAGATGGGCTGGGTATGATGTACTGGAAAAAAAGAGATTGGAGATCATGATTCGTTTCATTGCCAAATACTTAGGAAGATCTTTGATGGAGATTCGTTCATGGACCAGAGACAGTATTCTGGCTATAGCCACCAGAATCTGTTTGTCTGAGCAATTCCATAAGGGGATTATCATTGAAGCCCTTGATGAGGCTGGGGCTAAAAAGGTTTGAAATGGCAAGACTTACAAAGGCCAAACTCACAACCAAAATGCTTGAACAACCTTCCCTTCCACCCACTCAAAACAGCCTACCCCTCAATCTCCAAACCAATCTCAAAGCCCAAATCCAAACATCCTCAATCTTCAAAACCATTCCTTTACCAACCCAACCATCATCCATGATGCACCCTAAGGAGGAGAAGGGTGCTGAGGATAGAAGAAGAAGAAGAAGAGGATGATGTGGAAGAAGATAGGCTGCCTCTGTTGCAGTTCTAACATTGGCGAAAGCCAAACCCATGCCCATCACTCCCCTCACAATGGATGCTGTGAAAGTAAAGATTGAAGAGAACAGCAGCAAAAGCTTCATGATGATGAAATGCTGAAAAGCATTGACAAACTATGTTGCTTCGTCATCAATTATTAGTATGAAGAAAGAAGCTCTGAGGTTGTACACTCTCGCCAACACATTTCAATATCAGAAGGAAAAGGTGAGAGTATGGCCTGATCCTAGGGTGGCTCACAGGATTGTACAAAACATTCCTTCGAGATACAAGGGCCAAGTCAAAAGGATCGTAGAAGAGATCACAGTGGCCCTTGTAGTATCACCCTGGGAGATTGTCGAAGACTTCAAGAAGGCCTATGAGACTAAACAACCACCCCAAAAGATGCTAGAGAACAGAATATTAAAAAGGGTTTAGTCTACAAGAGGCTTGAGAACTTCAAACAAAATGAGCTCAGTTGTTACTTGAAGGGACTCATCCTGATGAGTTTGCATACAGACAGATTATACAGTTGAGCTCAAAAATGGTAAACAGGCCAAGTACATCTCAGAGCTGTATGGGCGAGAAGGATTTTTGATGGTGAAGCCGAGAACCTGACCATGGAGAACAAATCATGTTTCTCAGAGCATACACCAGAGAATCCTACAGGCTTATACACGGGAAGTAGATCTCATGAATGGGATAACAACTCTGTGTCCAGTTCCCCAAAACAGAGTTCCCATTCATATCTTGCCAAACAAATATCTGAGATTTCTTCCCAGGCCGGAGCTTATATGGGTCATCTCTCTACTGATCAAGAAGGAAAAAGACCAACCTTTTGCCAACAATAAGTGGGAAAATAAATAAATTAGAGGTTTTGGTTGCATTGGTTCAGGGGGAGTTTGTTGGACCAATAGAACCAATGAGCCAAGATCAGAAAACCTCTAAGTCCCACATGATATCACAACAACTGCTGAAAGCTTCATCAGCAGTTCGACAAGTGCTGAAAACTCCAACAGCTGAAGATCAAGTGCTGAAGACTTCAACAGCTGAAGACTAAAGTGCTGAAGTTCAACAGTTGAAGAACACAAGTGCTGAAGCTGAACAGCTGAAGAACACAAGTGCTGAAGCTGGACCCCAAGTACTGAAGTATAACAGCTGAAGAGTCTACAAGTGCTGAAGATCAACAACTGGTGTACAAAGTCTGAAGACAAAGACTGAAGACATCAGCTGATGATATCTACTGAAGTCATCAGCTGATGAAACATCTGAAGTTCAAGTCTGAAGACCAAGTACTGAAGTTTCAGTAGTTTGTCACAACAGCTGAAGAGTACTTCTTCAGTAGTTGTGATATCAGTAGTTTTATGTTTTTACTTTCAGTAGTTTTGTAAAGACTGAAGAGCTTGTTCTTCAGTCGTTGTAGTTTCAGTAGTTTTATGTTTTTCAGTAGTTATAACTGATAACACTTAGTATTTTTGTAAGAAGATGTCAGCTGTTTTGACATCTTCAGTAGTTGTGTTTCAGTTGGAATAATTCTGTTAGATGTCACTATCAAGTGACATCAGCAGACGTCACATCTCTTATATAAGAGGTGTCGACCTAATTGTAAGTGTGACATTCCGTTACCACGAAAGCGAATATTGAATGAAAATATTTGCAGAATTTTCTCTTCTATAACCGTCTTTGTTCTTCATTGAATATCGTTTCGTTCTTGTGAATTGGCTAATTCATTGTTAGAATTCCGCTGCTATACTTTCTAATCAATCAAACGTAGATCACTGATCCTAACAAGGAGTAAGCTTTTCTTAAACTAATTCTTATTATTCTTAAATATGTGTGTCCTAAGTTGTCTAGTTCATCACTTTCATAAGCTCTGTTTTCTTTGGATGAAAAATTTTCTTTTGAAGACTTTCCTAGATTTTTTTAAAAATTTTCTGATACTCGAAGTTTTGTTTTTAACTTCGGAAGTAAATCATGCCTTCAAATTAAGTAACTTCTAAGAATTTTACCTTTGAGAAGTTCACAATTTCTCTTCCAAGCTTAAATATTTCTCAGACACTTACTAATTTTAGGACTATTACTTCCGAAGCAAATTTAACTCTCGGAAGCTTTGTCTGTTACACACAAAGTACTCAAGCTTTAATTTTTCTTCCGAAGCAAAAATTTTCAAACTCTAGGAAATTCTTCCGAAGTCTTTTAGCTTCAGAAGCTTTTTAATTAACTTCCAAAGAAATTACCTTCGGCTTTTTGACTTCCAAGAAAACTGCTTTTTGAGCAAAAAGTAAACTACTTTTCAGATGTGGGACCGACATTCGGATTTCAAAGTTTATCCTCGTTCATTAAACTTTATCTAAAATCCTTCTCACATATAAACCCAATGGTTTCCCCCCTTTTTCTATCATTTGTTCTTCCTCCAAACCTAAAAAGCCAAATTTCTCTCTGAAATTTCTTTCTTTCTTCTTCCTTCGTCCTTAAGCTACTTCATAATGGCCAACCTTGCTCACAGAAATGATCCCAACTTTACCATGCAGCTACACAGACAACACAATCAAATTGCTCTGTACGCTCTGAGAAAGATCCTCATTTCTCATAGGTTTGCCGTTTATTATCTCTGTCGAACTACTTCACCTCCCTCACCATTGATCCACCACTCCATGAGGATCAGTTGCTTGAATTCTAGAAGACCTACCAAGAGGTCATTATGGATGGGGAGAAGGCACTGTCTGCCACAGTGCAGGGGAGAACAATCTTCATCACTCCGGCCATCATCAATAGGCATCTTAAGCTAGATGATGAAGAAGGTGAGGCGTTCTTCCAAAGGAAGCTGTTAATCATTCCTTTGAGCAGATAGGATATGAGGGAGATTTCTCTCTAATGACCTTTAGGAAAGGGAAGGTCTCATCCCAATGGAGATTCCTACTCCATGTGGTCATCCACAGCTTGTCAAACAAGCATGGTGGATGGGACCAGATTCCTGAAGATCTCTCCTTCATAGTCCATGGAATGGTTCAAGGGGTCAAATTCAGGTACTCTCATTTGTTTATACAAATTTGCTTTCTAATTTAGACTCCTTAGAATATTACATGTTTCCTAGATATCTCCAATACATTCTTAACTGTGAACTGGGCTCATAGTTAAGGGGAACAGGTAACATTCTTAAATTGGGAAAGATGAAGCCCGACATCTTTAAAATATTGAGAGAGTCCACTGTTGGATTCTCTAGGGTAGAAACAGCCCTAGTCCCAAAAATGTTAGAGCTCATTGCTCAAGGTGACAACATAGCAGCACAAGCTAGTGTTGAACCCACACCTGCTGCTTCCCAACCACCCACAAAACTCAAATCTCCATCACCTACCAAAGAAAATCCAACGAACCCCTACTCGGACTATTCAGTCTGTGGAGGTCCCCATATATTCACCCATACAGGAAGAAATGGACACTGGAGCTCCTATTTCTCTTGAGGAGCAGACCACTCCCATCTATTCAAGAATTAGTGTTGAGGTTCCTCATGCAGCCTGATGAGCTCATTAGCCCTACTGCCTTAAGCCATCACTCTGAGTCTCAACACTCCAGTGATTAACCTTCAGGGGATAGTTACCATCCCTAGCCTATAGATCTCAACCAACCAATTCCCAACCTTGACTTCTATACTAATGAAGATATAGGTTTCAGTGAGTATAATGAATCTCTCGTCTTTCCACCTACCCAAAGAGAGATGAGTACTCCTGAGTCTCCTACATCTATCCCACATCAGTCACCTACAACTGAGGTGGATACTTCTGAACCTGTTCAAGATGTCCACATGGAAGAGGCTCTCAATTCTGAAAGTGATTACATCATTAAGACCTCAACCATGGCAACTCAGCCCATTGACATCTCACTGAGACTGCCAGTGAGCAGAGGAAATCCAGTAGCCAAGAACTTAGAACTGGTCATGAGAGAAGGGACTCTGGTCCAATCTTCTCCACCCCCAGTGATTATTCTGATGAAGATGAGGGGGATTTGAGACTAAAAGTGCAAAAATGTCTAAAAATGCACTTACCTAGTCTCAAAGGTCAGTCACCTTGAATCTTAGGTGACTACCTTAAAAAAACAGGATCAATGATCAGCAACTTGAGATTTCTTATCTTAAGGAAAAACTAGCTAGGAGACCCTTAAGGAGAGCTCAACCAGGAACACAAGAACCTATGGATGTGATTGACCTATCCTCCAGCTTACCTATGCAAGTGGGTGATGCTACCAAAAAGGGGGAGAAAGTCATTCCAGCCATAGAACCTGGGAGTTCCTCTGAGAGAATAGATATTAAGGACTCACCATCCTCACTTGCAACTGTGCATTCTCAACAACCTCCTCTAGTTCACATTGATGTGGACTACACAGACTTCTTCATACAGAGTTTGTTTGAGGATGGGATACCAAGGGCTATGTCACCTTCATCATCCTTCAATCACATTATTGGGTGGAGGTATGACAACAACAGGAGAGCCCTCATTATCATAAGAGTTCAAGGACAGCAAGAACTCTTTAATTTTCAGAACATGGACTACTATGAAGGTCTGGATCTAGTAACATGCCACTTATCAACCCAAGCCAATCAAGAAAAGCTAACAGACTAGCTAGAAGAATCCATGATAGGATCATTACAGAGTTCATTCTAAGAAGGAGACTAAGGCAATCAGGCAATGTCATCGGTCAACTGGATGTTGAGGCAGACTCTAAGATTAGCTTCATAGGGGAAACCTTGACTGAAGGCCCAGTGATAGAACCTGAGAGCCCTGTCTCATCATCTCCAACTGCTGCAGAGATCCATATTCCTTCTAAGACACCTGCTGGTGAAGGTGCTTTTCAACCTCTTTTTGGCCTGAGCTCAGATGCTGCAACAAGCAATGAAGGCCAAAGCCCTCTCCACCCTGAGTCACAAAGGTCTGTGAGTGACAAGGGAAAAAAAAATGACATCTGAGGAGATTGAGGAGGAGGAGAGAGAGAGGAAAAGGAGGCTAAGGGGAGAAGGTTCCACTACTGAGTCTCCAAGACTCATGGAGTCTGCAATCAGGGCTGCCCCCAGACCAGATACTCAGAATGATGAGTTAAGGGCAGTCAGGATTCACTATCTGTAGACTAGGAACTATGACATAGATAACGTCATTTCTCTCCCCTTGGATGAATTGAATGAGCTGGTTGATCTGGAAAGGTCAAGAGAGAAGAAGAGGCAGAAGAAGCAGAACTCCTAGTACAGGTCAAGAAGAGAAGAAGAAGAAAAAGACTGTATAGAGGTATGCCTACCCTCTCACCAGTTCAAGAAAGTCCTGAACAAGAGGATGTGGTTCAACAAGAACCTCAGGTAGATAAGGAAGAAGACAGAATCAAGATGATTAACTACCTGAGTGCCACATGTCTCTATCAGGTAGATGCACTCCTTCCCTTACCTTATGACTATGTTGAGTTTGAGTATTTAAAACAACTTGAGCTTGAGTTAGTCAAGGAAAGAAAGACAACAAAGAAGAAGATGAGGGAAGAAGGTGCAAAGTCAAGAGCCATCATCCAATAGAGCATGAAGAAGTCTGCTGATAGGCAGAGAATGATGAGCTTCTTGAAGCTGTACGGATTCTCCGGAAGGAGACTGGACCCATGTCTCTATCCACTATGGATGAGCATATCAGGTAATCAAGCAGAAGATTAAGAGTGGAGTGCTCACTGACTTACACTCCACTCCAAGTCAGGCCCACCTAAAGTAGAGGTTAAGGTTAAACAAACAACACAACACAACCTGGACCTCCTGCTAATGCTCAGCAAGCTTCATCTTCTGATCCACGGCAGGGTCAACCTCCTTCTCCATCTGAACCTGAGAGAGAGGAAGTCCCAACTAAGAAAGACAGTGAAGAGATCAATCTAGTGCTGCAGGCCAGTCTTCTCAGTTAAAATTTGGAAAGAAAGGAAAGGATGGCTTCTAAACCAAAGTCTAAGAAGAAGAAGAAGCTTGAATCCCCTTCTGAACCTCAGGATGAATCAGAACAGCCTGAGGATGTGCAGCCAGAGGATGCTGAATCAACTCCAACTTCAATAGCTCCTCTAGCATCAGGAAGACCCATCTTGTCTTGGACATACACCACAAATCCAGAAAGGTGGCATGTTATTAGAGATCAAGGCATTAAAGACATCTATACATGGCAAGAAATGTTTTAGTTGCCTCTGCATGATCTCTTTGACATAAGAAGACACTTTGATAGCCTGAAGGATCTTGATCATCTTATGAAGAAAGGAATGGTGATCATCCTAATGAGGATTGTTAATATCTGAAGTTTTCTAAGCGTTTTGGTAGCATCAGCCTAGGGGGAGTTCGTAGAGATTAATGAAGAGGTTGATGCAACCTAAACATCTTTAGTCTTTCCTGCATGCTGCACAAGTGCATTGAAGTGGAATGCTTCGGAAGTTTCACATGTGCAACAGAACTACTCTAAGTGTGAAATCTTCCAAAGCCAAGACCAACATCTTCCGAAGCCAAGATGAAGTCTTTCGAAACCTCAGAGACAAAGTCTTCCAAAGCTTCAAGTTCATGAAGACAGATTTCTTCCGAAGACTTTTAGTAACATGCTTTATCTAATGTACTGTTCCATAAAGCTGGACACCTTTCCGCTGCAACTCTGCAAGTCACCAACTAACATGGTTTAGTGAAAAGGTCCATCCTTTTGGTAACTGTACATTGAGGTCTTGAGTCTGTAACTTTCTACTTTATGTACTTTATCCTTTTAGTAATAGATAAGGATGTGAGCTATGGCATGTCATAGTCACTAGTCAAAAGGCAATCTGCCTTTTGACTCTACAATTGATTTTATGTGTGTCTAGTCAATTGTATCCAGCTGGCTTTCAAAGTATAGCTGGCTGTAGGATGTTGTATAAGTATCTCATGTTCTTGTATCTTTTATTAATGCTTTGTAACACTTGTAATAGAACATAGGGAAAGCAATATACTGCATTCTTGAAAACCAAACACTTGTGCTCTTTGTGTTCTGTCTCATATACTACTTGTGTTCTTAGTGTCATCACTTGGTTAATCCAGTTTACTGTTTGATCTAAGTTTAGTTTATCTCCTCTTTGTGTTGTTATGTTGTAACTCATACCCTTCAACGATCCTGCAAAAGTTCATAAGGAGTCTTGCCATGAGTCTTGATCACTAAAACTCTGTTCTGCACATAGCACGCAGTGTTGACTGTCTATGCCCAGAAGGTGATGGGCAGCTTAGAGTCAGACAACATGGTTCTTGCAGCTTCAATCAGTGTCCTGTTTCTCCTCTCAGCAACACCATTCTGCTGAGGAGTCCTGGGAGCACTATATTGTGTTGTAATACCCTTTTGATCACAAAATGTATCAAGATTTGGTTCTTAAATTTAGTTCCTTGATCACATCTTATGATCTTGACCTTGTGATCAGATTGATTCTCAATATTTAAGATGAAATTCTTCAGAATCTCAGGAGTCTCATCCTTAGTTCTAAGGAAGAAGACCCAAGTGAATCTTGTAAAGTCATCTGTGATCACTAAATAATAAGAGGTCCTTCCTAGACTCATTACACTAGTAGGCCAAAGAGATCCATATGTAACAGTGTAGGGGTGTAATGATGGAGTTTCTTTCCTTAGGCTTGTGAGATACCTTATGTTGCTTCCCTTTCAGGCATGCGGCACAATGGTCATCACTTGTAAACTCTTCTTTCGTATTCCAGTTACCAAATCATTCTTAATTAATTTATTCATGTTCATAAAGTTTACATGGCACATTCTTTATGCCATAGGAAAGACTCATCACTATTGGCTTTAGATAGAAACCATAAAACTTCTCCAGAGGGAGATGTTTCTTGCAAATCCATCTTGTACATGTTCCCTTTCCTAAGGGCTCTAAGCAGGATAGGCTCATAAGGAATGACCACACCAGGCTTGAGAACAATGCACTCATGCTCAGTAAAGAGCATGTTATGACTCTGATCACAAAATTAGGATACACTCAGAAGATTGTACCTAAGCTTTTTGACAAAGTTTACCTTTTCAATGCTGAGCTTATCATTTGTGACCATGCCCCTTCCTAAAATGTAACCACCTTCATCTCCTCCAAAAGCAACTGGTCCTCCATCAATCCTTTCAAAGTTCTAGAGTAGTGACCTATTGCCTGTCATGTGCCTGGAACAACCACTATCAATGATCTAGACATTCTTGTTTGTCTTGAGCTGTCCCTGCACAAAGAAAAGGATTAGTTACAATTGGAAACCCAAGCCTTGCTTGTCTTGGGCTCAGAAACAAAAGGTAATGCAATAGTAATAGATACTATGGTTATGCTGAGAGGATCTTTAGTTGTTGTTGATGGAGAATTCTCAATCACTTGGCCTTTCTTAGACTTCCACACCACCTTTGGAGTCTTGGACTTGACCTTCAAAACTTCAGAAGCTTTTGGAACTTCAGAAGTTTTGATGACTAAACCTTCGGAAGATTCTGCAGACACTGCCGCAATCTTCAGTGCCTCAGAAGAACTCCTTTCTTTAGAGACCAACTTCTCTTCCGAGGGTAATTTTCCACTTGCCTTCTTCTTAGATTTGGAGCTTCCGAAGGAAACAGATTTTCCTTCCGAAGCTTGAATCTTCATGGAACTCTTTGAAGTCTTGTCTTAGTTATATGGACTATACCTTTAGGATTGTATGGACAATCCTTAGCAATGTGAGTGGTACTTTCACACATGACACACACTATTTTCTTCTTCACAAGAGTCTTCTGCTGGGAACAAGACTGTCTTTGGTCACATCCCTTCTCCACCTTCATCTTTGTAGATGTTGTGACAGTCCTTTTAGGCTGGGAACTGCTCTTGGAGTTTGATGGTCCAGGTTGTGCAGTAGTGGTACATAGTAGATCAGTCTTCTTCTTGCTTTGAACCAGAACCAAAACTCTTAGCAGAAGAGTTTGGTTGATGTCTTCAGTCCTTACTACTTCAAATCTTGTAGAGATGAAAACTTGTTTCTGCTTAGAATCAAAAGTAGCCTTGATCTCTTTAGCCTTCCTTGCTTTTCTTTTGCTCTTTCTGATCAAGTTCTTTCTTATGGACTTAGTCATCACAGTCTTCTTCTTCTCCTTAAAAGGATAGTGGCCCTTCTTAGAATCCTCCTCTTCACTCTTCTCAGTGGAATTCTTCACTATCTCTTCTTCGTCCTCTTCACTCATAGGATCTATGAGAGGAAGCTCATCTTCATAAGTTCCACACCTAGGAGGTCTTACAGACAAGATTGTGTGTGGAGGAGCTATCTCATTTGATCCCAGTCCCTGCCTATTTTGATAGCACACCTTGTTGTGCAGGGATGAGGATATCATGTTCTTGAAGGTCTCTTCTTCAAGAACACTCTTTTCTGCCCTGGCTTTGCTGATCACAAGCTCAGCCTGACAATCAGTAAACTTGATTATGAGATCTTTGATTTGAGTCCTAAAATCGTGTGTTCACATTTTAGAAGTGAAATAGTTTTCTCTAGGTCCTCTATCTTCAGTTTATAATCATTTTCAGACTTTCTAAAATTAGATTTTAAAATGTTTAAGGACTCAAGATCAGATCTCATCTCCAAGTTAAAGGACCTGTATCTATTGAGTTTAGCAATGCATTCAGGCATACAGAGATGTTCCAATACCTTGGTTTTATCATGATCTGCCATCAATGCTTGGTTTGGAGAAGCATCTTCCACCTGAAAGCTCCAGTTAAAGCCTCCTTCTTCAACAGCAACAGCAGCCTGCTGCTTGGACTTCTCATTCTGGAGAGCTTTGTCAGTGTAGTTAGGTCTGGACTGTGTTTGGCCACCACTTGTTTTAGGTGCCTCACACTCTCTGGCAAAGTGGCCCATCAAGTTATAGTTGTAACACTTGACTTTGCCTTTGTCCAGGCCAAACTTTCAACTGGTTGCATTGTTTGGAAACTTCCTTCCAGTCCTCTTGTAGAACATCTTGGCTCTATGAGTGAGAAGAGCCATCTGCTGGACTATTTCCATGTATTCCAGATCATCTGGATTAATATAGTCCAGGTCTTCAAGAGTGAAAAGAGATTTGTCATAGATTTCATCAGAAGACACAAAAACTTGAGAGAGCTTGTCTCTTGGAATGGGCTTCCTTGAGTGTAGTTCTCTCTTGGTGTCTCTGGGAAGGTGATGAAAGGACCCTTTGATGAGTTGTCAGGATAGCATATGAGATGATGTTTGGGTTCTATGCTATCCCTTTCAACCACATGTAAGGCTGAACCCATTTGATTGTTGGAGTTGCCAGATGAACCTTGCATGTTCATCTCCATCTAGTAGCCACTGAGAATCCCATATAACTCTGTCAGAGTAAGAGTTTTGAGATTTTCAGTCCTCTTGATCACCACATAGTAGTATGTCCATGCCTAGGAAGTGAGGACATGAACTTCCTTATAATGTCTGTTCTCAGGAGAAACTCCTCCATCCACAAGGGTATCCACAATCTCAACATACCTGAAGTATTGTTGAGTCATGGTTTCACCTATTTTGAAGGTGAAGTTTTCAAACTACTGCTTCAAGAGATCCTTCTTGTTCTCCTTGGCTTCAGAAGAACCCTCATACATCAGTTACAGTGCATCCGACAGCTACTTAGCTGTTTTGCACTTCTTGAAACCTCTGTACACCAAGTTTGGAAGGGCATTTTGAAGGGCTGTCATGGCTTTTCTATCAATCTCTACTCCCTTCCTATCTTCATCAGAGTTGTTAGCCACATCCTTGGGGATCATACCAGCACTAGTAGCAGAGGGGGTGCTAGGTATGAAAGGTCCATTTTCAATAGACTCCCATATTCTTGAATCAAGAGACCTGATGAAACCTTCCATTCTGAGTGAAGAGGATGAAGAAGAGATAGTGAAGAATTCATCAAGAGTGATCAGTGGGAACTTGTTCATGGTTCTAGTTTCTATATCAGTCTTAGAAATGGCTACCATTTAAAAAGTTGAGTATTTGTGTATGTGAGGGATCTTAAGATAGTGACATCTTATATCAAGAGCCTGGAATGCTCTGATACCAAATGTAGGACCGGTGAAGGGGGGTCACTTACAACACAACACAACAAAGAGGAGATTAACCAAAATTAATCAAACAGTAAACTGGATTAACCACAAATAAGACACTAAGAACACAGTAATATAAGAGACAGAACAATAGAACACTAGTGTATGGTTTTCAAGAATGCAGTATATTGCTTTCTCTATGTTCTATTACAAGTGTTACAAAGCATATTGGAAAGATACAAGAACGTGAGATACTTATACTACATCCTACAGCCGGCTATACTTTGAAAGCCAGCTGGATACAATTGACTAGACAACAAACAAAATCAATTGTAGAGTCAAAAGGCAAATTGACTTTTGACTAGTGACTATGAAATGTCATAGCTCACATCCTTATCTATTATAAAAAGGATAAAGTACATGAAGTAGAGAGTTACAGACTCAAGACCTCAATGTACAATTACCAAAGCATGGACCTTTTCACCAACTCATGTAAGTTGGTGACATTACAGAGATGCAGCGGAAAGGTGTCCAGCTTTATGGAAAAGTACATCAGATAAAGCATGTGTCAAAAGTCTTTGGAAGAAATTTGTCTTCATGAGTTGAAGCTTTGGAAGACTTTGTCTCTGAGGCTTCAAAAGACTTCATCTTTGGCTTTGGAAGATATTGGTCTTGGCTTCGGAAGATTTCACACTTAGAATATTTCAGTTGCATGTGTGAATCTTCCTAAGCATTCTTCTTCAATGCATTGTGCAGCTTGCAGGATAGACTTTGGATGTTTGAGTTGCATCAGCCTCTTCATTAATCTCTACAGAAATAAAGGAACTTCTAGCACTTTTGGTATCTTAAAGTGATAGGGTGTGACATGTGTTCTCACACTCTTGTTTCTTGATTTTTCATCCATTTCAAGAGCCTCAACTTTAGCTACCAATATATCTAAACAAGTTGCTTTAAGTTCAATGGTGTTCTTGAACATGGACATAGTTTCCTTCCAACTTTCAGGCAAAGTATAGAGCATCTTTTGTTTAATTCCTTATTTGTATACTTCAACTCCAGATATTCATCTCAGTTACAAGTTGCATAAACCTTGATACACCAAAGTTTAATTCACATGATTCCTAAACTTGATTTTGCAGGATATAAAATCCGCTTTTGTTTCTAACTTTTGAGGTTGATATGATGATACACCAAAGTTACTCATTTTTAGTTAAAGCCTTAGAATCTAAATAAAATGGAGCTTCTTTTAAGTAATGAACAAATTAGTGACAAAACATAATTAATGAGTAAATTAAGTGATTGTGGTCACAAATCAGTCAATCGTTTTAATGATAATTAAATATCAAATCAAGGATTTTGTTAATGTATTTGTTCAATTAATTTGAATAATTGATGAATATCAATCAACAACACAGATCTATGATTCAATTAGTGTGAGTAGAGATCTAAGTTAACTGAGCAATGAAATAGTACTCGCTAATTGATTAATCACTATTTTATTAAACTTGATTCACACCAAAATTATTTTGCTCAAAAACAATAGATTTGATCAGAGGAACTGATAAATCTAATGAAACAAGCAAACAATTAAACAATTCTAACACCGATAGATCAATCGATTTAAATCAATGAGCACTTAGCTCTCATAGCACCTGTGAATCCAAGGATCGCATTAAAGAATTATTAGTGTTAGATTGAAATCGAGTTAATAATTATGGAATGATCATTAATCATTCTTTAATTGTTTTAAATAATATCAACCTGAATGAATTTTAATTGTGAAGAACAGAATGATATCAACACAATATATTACAGAATGATATCATCATCATCATCATCATCATCATCATCATCATCATCATCATCATCATCATCATCATCATAATCATCATCGTCGTCGTCGTCATCATCATCATCATCATCATCATCGTCGTCGTCGTCGTTATCATCGTCGTTGTCATCATCATCATCATCATCATCATCATCATCATCATCATCATCATCATCATCATCATCATCATCATTATCATCATCATCATCATCATCATCTGTAAATATACGTTTTATGTGTGATGGCTGACCAGCTGTGAGCTTCCTGGGAACGGGGCCTTACAAGTTGGTATCAGAGCCAAAGTTTAAGTGAAATAGGTAAATATTTTCAAAAGAAAAACCTATACTTAACCTAAAAATCAGACGAAAGGGAAGGGATGCAAGTCCGAGTAGCTGCGTGCCATCAGGTATTTTTTCTAATGTTTAATCGACATTATGTGTGCATGTTAATTGATCTCTATGTGCTTTTAGTATATTTAGATACTGATGTAGTCAGGATAGGAAATGCTAGGGGTATGAAGAGTAAAGTAAGTGGCTAATCACAACTGGCCACTATAATTAGGGACTTACTATACTTGACATAAACTGAGCTATTTCCTTGAATGATCGTGTTAGTGTTTGAATCTTATAGTGTGTTTAGGGGATGGACGATGGTAGATCATCAAAGGCTTCACGTGGTGGAGGTTATGGTGGACGTGGTGCTAAACCACGGGTCATAAGAGGAAGGCCTAGAGTCGAAAAGGTGGTTCATGAAGAACCCGAGACCCATTGTCCAGAGGCTGGCAACGACAGTGCTAACTTGAGAGCCTTAGTGAAGGAGGCTATTGATGATGAGGTGCATCAGGTCATGCAGACGATCTTATCATCTTTGGTGACCAAAATGATAAAGGTTATACGGGAAGGAGAAAGAAGGGAGAGGAACAGCTCCTCAGGAACACGGGAGCAACCGGAGACTGAGATGGTTCCCTCCAATGATGAAGAGGAGGAAGAAGAGCCTGCGTCGGAGGTGGCACGAGGCTGCAACTACGGGGAATTTCAAAGATGCAAGCCCCCTATCTTTGATCGTAACGGCACTGTTGCTGCTCACCAATGGGTGAGAGAGATGGAAGTTGTTCTCACATCAGCGAGTGCCAGGAAGATCAAAAAGTGAAGTTTGCCACCCACTCATTCGTGGACTCGGCGTTGTGTTGGTGGGACAATATCGTCCAAGCCTAGGGTAGTTGGGCAATTAGAAGAATGAGGTGGTTTGAGCTGAAGAAATTGGTGATTGAGGAGTTATGTCCTCATAGGGAGATGGATAAGGTGAGAGGGAGTTCCTGCAGCTAGAGGCGGGAACCATGACACATCAGCAATACACCACAAAGTTCAATAAGATGGCATGGTTGGTGCTGGATCAAGTGACGCCTTCATCACGAAAGATCAAGAGATACATCCAAGGGCTGCCAGCGGATATTCACAGGCACCTAATGTTGCCTGGCCGAATACGTTTAGGTTGGCAGTTGATTTGGCGGGAAGGTTGTACGATGAGTGTGAGGTGGTGGTGGTGGCTGAGATGACCAAGAAAGGTGGTGGTGACCAGAATTGGAACGGGAAGCGGTTTGGACGTGGTTGGGCCGCTCCAGCCAACAAGGGTGCATGGGTGGATGACCGATGTATGGTCACATCCGGTGCGGGGTCGAGGAGGTGCATTAAGTGTGGACGAGAGCATGTTGGGGATTGTGGAGTCGGATCCAATGTTTGTTTCCATTATGGGAGGACCGAACATGTGGCGAATAACTGTGGGGTAAGGATGTGTTATACTTGTGGCGAGGAGGGCCACATGAGTCGGGAATGCAAGAAGCCGAGGACTGAAAATTCCGGTGCAGGGAAGAAGGCGGTCGGGACTGAAGGGCAGAGGGCAAGCGCTAGAGTGTTCAGGATGACGCAGGAGGAGGATAGGACGGACCTAATGTTGTGTTAGGTATGTTTTTGATGAACCAAACTCTAGCTTCTGTGTTATTTGATTCTAGTGCTAGTAAAAGTTTTATTTCTACTGCTTTTTGTGCTAAACTGCATGTTAGTAGTAGGAGTATAGATACGCCCTTTGATGTAGAAACTATCATAGGTAAGTCTATCAGGATTTCTGAGATGATAGAAGTTTGGGACATAGAATTAGAAGGTCACAAGTTTCCTATTAGACCATTCATGATGACCTTAGGCAGGTTTGATGTAGTCCTAGGAATGGATTGGTTGGCGGACTACGAGGCAAACATTGTGTGTCGCAAGAAGATGATTCAATTGATAGTGCCTGATGGGAGTTCGGTGACGGTTTATGGTGATTAGGTCATTACGATTCTGAAAGTGATTTTGATGGAGTGGTGGGAAAGTGCATGAGGTGTGGATGTAGTGCCTGATTGGCCTACATAAAGGATATGGATACGCCAACACCACAACTATCCTATGTACTGGTGGTGTGTGACTTTCTAGACATGTTTCCTGGAGACTTACCAGGAGTGCCACCTAACTGCGAGATCGAGTTCCAGATTGACTTGATACCGGGTGCCCAACCTGTTGCTAAGTTATCGTATCGGTTGGCTCCGACTGAGATGAAGGAGTTGATGGAGCAATTGCGAAAGCTACTTGATAAGGGGTTCATTAGACCGAGTATCTCTCCTTGGAGTGCTCCGGTCCTGTTTGTGAAGAAGAAAGACGGTAGTATGAGGATGTGTATAGACTACTGTGAGTTGAACAAGTTGACAGTAAAGAATAGATACCCCTTACCAAGAATTGATGATCTGTTTGATCAGCTCCAGGGTGCTAGTTGGTTCTCGAGGATAGACCTTCGATCTGGTACCATCAATTGAAGGTGAAGGAGCAAGATATTTCTAAAACATCTTTTCACACGCACCATGGACATTACGAGTTTCTTGTTATGTCTTTTGGATTGACCAACGCGCCAGTTGCTTTTATGGACTTGATGAATCGAGTGTGTCGACCGATGTTAGATAAATCATGATGGTGTTTATTGATGAAATCTTGATTTATTCGAAGAGTGAGAAAGAGCATGCTAGTCATATTTGGGAGGTTTTGGAGACGTTGAGAAGGGAGAAGATGTATGCCAAGTTCTCTAAGTGTGTGTTCTAGTTGCATGAAGTTCAGTTCTTGGGTCATATAATGAATCCTGAAGAAATTACGGTGGACTCGGCAACGGTGGAGGCGGTGATGCAATGGAAGTCACCAAAGACGCCATCCGAGATCTGTAGTTTCTTGGGTCTGGCGGGCTATTACAGAAGGTTGATTAAAGAGTTCTCTAAAATAGCTTCCCCACTAACCAAGTTGACCCGCAAGGATGTGAAGTTTGTATGGGGTCAAGATCTTGGCTTTTGAGGAGTTAAAGGCGAGGTTAACTCAAGCTCATGTCTTGTCATTACCCGAGGGAGCGAGGGTTTAGTGGTTTATTCAGATGCTTCCTACTCGGGGCTAGGATGTGTCTTGATGCAACAAGGAAAGGTTATAGCCTACGCATCCCGATAGTTGAAAGTTTATGTGGTCAATTATCCTACTCATGACTTGGAGCTAGCAGCCATGGTCTTTACGTTAAAGATTTGGAGGCACTACCTATACGGGACGAAGTGCACCATATTCACTGACCACAAGAGCTTGAAGTACTTCTTTGAGCAGAAAGATCTGAACATGAGGCAGAGGTGATGGTTGGAGCTCATAAAGGATTATGATTGCAATATCCATTACCCTCCGGGCAAAGCCAATGTGGTGGGGGATGCCCTGAGCCGAAAGGAGAGACCCGAGCCGATTCGGGTGAAGGCTTATTAGTTGGTCATGACCTCTGATGTGATAAAGCAAGTTAAAGAGTTTCAAGATGAGGCATTGAAGGAAGATCATCTTAACTATGAAAGAATGAGAGGTCTGGTCGTGGAGTTGGGTGCAAACACACTCGGTGTTAGAACCCAATTCAGATGAATGTGGATTCCATATTTTGGGGATCTACGTGGAAGAATTATGGATGAAGCTCATGAAACTTGATACTCTATTCATCTCAATACTATGAAGATGTATCAAGACATGAAGAAAGATTATTGGTGGTCGGGTACTAAACACGATCTGGCGGAGTATGTGAGTAAGTGCCTTACTTGTTACAAATGAAGGTCGAGCACCAAAAGCCATATAGGAATATCCAACCTTTGGAAATACCTGAGTGGAAGTGGGAGCATATCACCATGGACTTTATTACGAAGTTACCGCGTACCATGAAAGGGTGTGATGCCAATGGGTGATAGTTGATCGTTTGATGAAGTGTGACCACTTCCTAATTATCCGTGAGATGTATTCCTCTGATAGACTCATGAATCTATTCATTAAGAAGATTATGACTCATCATGGTGTGCCAGTGTTGATTGTGTCAGATCGTGACACCCAGTTTACATCTAAATTTTTGAATAAATTTCACGATGCAATAGGGACGAGGTTACATATTAGCATGGCTTATCATTCTCAGATGGATGGTCAGTTGGAGAGGACGATTCAGATGCTAGAAGATATGCTTTGGGCATGCGTCATTGATTTTGGAGGAAGTTGGGATGACCGCTTACCGTTAGCTAAGTTCTCATATAACAATAGATATCATCCTAGCATTGGTATGCCCCCTAATGAGATGCTACATGGTAAGAGATGCAGAATGCCCGTGTATTGGGGTGATATTGGTCAGAAAGAGTTGGGGAATATAGAGGTGATTGAGGTTATGACTGAGAAGCTCGAAAAGATTAAAGCCTTCATGAAGGCAGCCAAAGATAGGCAAAAGTCGTATGCCGATAAGAGACGTAGACCGATTGAGTTCCAGGTCGGTGATAGAGTTATGTTGAAAGTCTCACCTTGGAAAGGTATCATTCAGTTCAGAAAGCAATGCAAGTTGAGCCCAAGGTACATAGGGCCTTTCCAAATTATTGCTCGAGTAGGGGAGGTGGCCTATAGATTGGAGCTACCAGATGAGTTAAGTGGAATTCACCCGACATTCCATGTCTCTCATTTGCGAAAGTGTTTGGCTAACGAGGATATGATTGTACCACTGGTAGATATCGAGGTGGATGAACGGCTCAATTATATGGATCAATCAGTGGCGATCATTGATCGTAAGGAGAAGAGGCTAAGAAATACAGTAATTCCCCTTGTGTGTGTATAGTGGTAGCACAGGAAGGGATCTAAGTCTACGTGGGAGACTGAAGAGGAGATGCGACAGCATTACCCATGTTTGTTCAAGGAATAATAGGTTTCGGGGATGAAACCTATATAAGGGGGTGGACTTGTAACACCCGGTTATTGTAAAGGCTCAAAAGAAGGAATAAAAGTGAAGGAAATGAAAGAAACATAATAAAACCCAAGTTGAAGGGTTAAAAGTGTCAAAAGGACAAAATGTTTGAAAAAGTTGGTGAATAAAGCAACATGGCATGTTGCCTACTCACATCACTCAACTTTCGGGATTTTAGAGAGAGAGTAAGAAAGAGCAGCAAGCTTTCGGGTTTTTAAAGAAGAAGAAGAAGATTTTGAGTTCAATGTAAGAATTCATGGTTTTGTAATGTTCTTAACTGGCCTTAGCCTCGGTTGTATGCTTGTATGTGTTTGTGTGTTTGTGTGTTTGGTTGTTTGTGTTTGGTGGGTTTCTAGGTGATAGAACTTAATTGCATTCAGGTTTTGAAGGAAGTCATACCCAATAGGTTGTAGAGGTGAGTTCTAGAACCCCCTTTTTACTTGTTTTAAACTGATTTGGGGTCTGGAAATGCATGTATGAACATTATATTTTAAAATGGGTTTTTACCCGTATGTATATGTGTTTGTGTTTACGGGTGGGGATTGATTTGGTTGTGTTTATGATTGTGATGATCTTATGAATGTATTTCTAAGGCTTAGAATGTATGAATTAAGCATAGAACATGTTAGATGATGATTGGGGACTGAATTATGTTGTTTAAGTGTGATTTAGACTACCCATGTTCCTAAATAGTGGCCCATGCACCCAACAATATAAACTGTCTAAGTGTCCCATGCGCCCAAAATCCCATGCGCCCCAATAGTAGCCATGCGCCTGGAAAAGGCCGAAATTAACTAAGTGTCCAGACGCCTAGAAAGCCCATGCGCATAGGCACCCATGCGCCTGCATAGTGCCCATGCGCCTAGAGTATTGCCCAGAATATCTAAGTGTTGGTCATGCGCCCCAATAGTGTCCACGCGCCTGAAAGTTCCCATGCGCCTGAGTGTTCTCATGCGCCAAGAAGGCCATGCACCTGCATAGTGCTCATCCGCCTGCATAGTGCTCATGCGCCTAGGACATAGAATTATTTTCTGATTTTTGCGGAAAAGTGAAATGTAGGCTTTGACTTGGGGGATTCCCGATGGTGATGAAGTTGACTTTTGAGGTCATGTATGATGATGATTATGTGTTGTGGCATGCATGATGCTGTGATGTGTATGATGATGCCTTGTATGATTATGTTTATGTTCCTTGTTATGTATGTCTATTTTCCATGGCTTTACGTGGTATAGTTGTGAAAGAAATGGAAGTATTATGTAACGTAAAATGGAAGATAATGAAAAGAGGAATATAATGATATGCATGTATTAATGAAAGTGAAAATAAAGAAAGGCTTGCAAGCAAAATGTACAGAGGTGTACGACTCTAAAATGTCGTAAGCTTAACTGTGTGTGGTTTAGCTAACCAATAAGGATACACATAGGGGTCTAGTCTTTGTGATTGTCCAGTTGTATTGTACACAGATGATAGTGAATACTCGCCCCGGTGTTGGTGCCAGGCTATGTGCATTATGGAAGTCATTTATGATCTTCAGAAAAATACCCACTTTGTGCATATGTTTTGGGTGTAGTATACAGTTGGATCTTTTTCGCTTGACCCGGTGCTGGTGCCAGGCTATGTGCATCATGGAAGTCATTTATGATCTTTGGCCCAGTACCCGCTTTGTGCATATGTTTGTGGTATAGCTGATGACACTGAGTTGGAATGAAGTAAAGAAAGAAAGTAATGAACATTAAAGGAAGAATATAATGATATTATCTATGTGTACGTATGATGTGTGATGATATACGAATGTATAGAATGGTTTTGAAAAAAAGTAAAGTATATTTTATTTTTAAAACTAGAACTCACTCAGCAATGCTGACTTTTATGTGTTTCCAGTTGGTAGGTGATTGTTGCTGAGGATGGCACGGGGCGGCTACTTGGCTCATTTTGGATGGCATTCTTTTGTATAATTTTATTGCATTATAATATGAATAAATGATGTTTTATAATGAATGTTGTATTATTTTGCGAAAGCGATTATTATAATGGAATAAAATGGTTATTTGAATGTTTCCGCGGCAATGTTTTATTAAAGTTAATGTAAATATATGTTTTATGTGCGATGGTTGATCAATTGTGAGTGTCCCAGGAACGGGGCCTTACCGGACATAAGTATGATCCCTCTGAGACTCCATTGTAGACCTCTGATATACTGCATGGTGTTTTCTATTAAAACCCATGTAATTGACCATACTTTATTCAACTATTCACCTTTATTAGTTAGTACAGTTGTCAACTTTAGTTGGTGACAATAGGTAAGTCATGGACATGTCATGACTAGCGTATCTTAGATAATACTTTATCTAAGATACCTTAACTTTAGCTTTGTAGTATTTGCTTTAGTATAAGGTTTCTGGCTGGTATCAAAGTATATCCGAATGTAGCTAGTAGTATATATAGTTTCTCATTATAACTCATGAAATATACCTGTAAGAGTCTTGTAATACTTTGAGTTGAGAAATAATATATACGAGTATCTTGAAAGACTATTCTCTTATGTTTTGATTTGATTTACTTAGTATATTATCATCAACTCTTAGAAGGAATCTGCTTCATCACAAACCCGAGTGTTACTTAGTCAGTTTGAGAGAAAATACTTGTGTTGAATACAAAAACAAATCCTGCAATTGGTATCAGAGCTTTTTAGGCTCTTGATTGTGTGATCTTGCCATCCTAATCAACCTCTTTTTCACTCACCTACTCACTACACTCAAAGTGGCCGTTAACCAGAAATCTGAATGTGAAATGGGGATGATGACTAAAGCACCTATCATCACCCCAGAAAACTTCAGACAATGGAGCAGACGTAGTGAAGGGTTCATCAGATATCAAGACAGCCGAATGTGGAAATTTGTCGCCAAAGGTTATTGCACCTGCTGGAGGTGGTGCAAAGGTAGAGAAGGCAGTGGAAGATTACTCTGAAGAAGACCACAAACGACTTGATATTGATGTCAAGGCCATGAATGTTCTGATGACTGCTATACGTAACTCCATCATGGTGGGGTTTGAGCATTGCCAGTCAGCTAAAGAACTGTTTGATGACTTAACCAATATGTACACAAACTCCAATGACTCAAAGAAAGATTCACTGAAGCAACAGTTTGAGAACTTTACTCACATTGTTGGCTCTTATCTTCTTCTTTTAGTCTGTGGGAATAACTCCTGAATTAAGATATCTCTCAACGAAATTCATGAGTGCACTTCCCAGTGAGTGGACGTTCTACTATGTCTCTATCAAGAGGATAGAAAATCTGAACTTGCTCTCCATGACTGAACTATACGGCATTCTAGATCGATATCATGTAGAGATGAAAAACAAGAGTGGTCGCCAAGTGAGCAGACCTTCAAGCCTTCCTACTTCCAACACATTTATGGTTGCAGAAGACTCAAGACCCCCATAACCTTAGCAGTACTTGACACATCCTCAGCAGCCATCATGTTCTTCTTAGCCTTACATTATATTTCTTGAGACTCCAAGTCTCAACAGGCTCAACCAAGTCCTTTTCAGGACAGCTATGCTTTTGTCTCAAGAAGTAGACACTGGTGATTTTTAGTTTTGCTTTGAAGATCTGGAGTGTTTTAGCCCAGATGATGTGGAATACATGGACATAGTCCAACAAATGGCTTTGTTAACCTACAGAGCGAAGAAGTTCTTCAAAAGAACTGGAAGGCAGTTCCCTCAGAACCCAAATAGCAGCAAGCTTGGGTTCGACAAAGCAAAGGCCAAGTGTTACAACTGTAACCAGCCGGGTCATTTTGCTAGGGAATGCAAAGCTCCAAATCATATTCGGGATCAACTCATGCCTCCACACATCCTACATCACCTAAAGTTGCTGGAAAGTCAACTGAGACAACTGCTATGGCTCAAGAAGTTTATTGAAGCTTTATGGTACAAGATGTCACCCCTGCTCAAGCACTCATGGCTGGAACAAACAACTCAAAGGTATATGAACATCTTTGTACTCCAACCTGTATTGCTAAGGTTAAAATGTACTAGGACTACAATATGGAATTAAATCTGACATTGAGTCCTTGAATATCTTGAAAGCTGATTTTAAATGGGCTAAATCTAACTATTAAAATAAAATTGAGGAGCTAGAAAAAACACTATCCTATTTAAAACACGAGCACACTAACTACAAGACTCAAATCAAGGATTTAATATCCAAATTGACTGAGGCTTAAGCCAAGCTAGTAATAGTTGAGGCTCAAACTAGGAAGCATGCTATTCTGAGCAAAACTTCCAAGCCATTCTTGCATCATCCTCTCACTCAAAATTGTGTTATCAAAACAAAGAGGGTTTGGGAACCAATTAAACTGCTCCACCACACTTTTATGAGTCTATTAGACAACCAAGGTGTGGTATTGAAGAGTAAGAGATTCCATCTGTTGACCCACCTTCTCATGTGTCAAAGAGTGATGCAACAATGGAGACCATCATAGGGAAGAACCAGGTAATTTTACCTACTCCTACCAGTGATGATCAACCTGTAGAGACTTATAAAAAGGCTGATGCAACCCAAACATCCATGGCTTATTCTACTGCACAAGTACTGAAGTAGAATGCTTCGGAAGTTTCACACACTCAACAGAAATATTCTAAGTGTGATATCTTCCGAAGCCAAGACCAATATCTTCTGAAGCCAAAGATGAAGTCTTCCGAAGCCTCAGAGACAAAGTCTTTCGAAGCTTCAAGTTATGAAGACAGATTTCTTCCAAAGACTTTTAAGATATGCTTTTTCTGATGTACTTTTCTATAAAGCTAGACACCTTTCCGCTGCACCTCTGCAAGTCACCAACTTACATGAGTTGGTGAAAAGGTCCATGCTTTTGGTAACTGTACATTGAGGTCTTGAGTCTATAAACTTTCTACTTTATGTACTTTATCCTTTTTGTAATAGATAAGGATGTGAGCTATGGCATGTCATAGTCACAAGTCAAAAGGCAATCTGCCTTTTGACTCTACAATTGATTTTGTTTGTGTCTAGTCAATTGTATCCAGCTGGCTTTCAAAGTATAGCCAGCTGTAGGATGTAGTATAAGTATCTTATGTTCTTGTATCTTTTATTTATGCTTTGTAACACTTGTAATAGAACATAGAGAAAGCAATATACTGCATTCTTGAAAACCATACACTTGTGTTCTTTATGTTTTGTCTCTTACATTACTTGTGTTCTTAGTGTCTTATCTTGGTTAATCCATGTTAGGATCACGGTATCTAGTTCGATCAATTAGATTGGATTTGCAGCGGAATGAGCACACAAATTAATAAATTTAAACAAGAACACATGAAATATATTAATGAAACAGTGTTTGTTATAGAGAGAGAAAATCTGCCAAAAGGAATATATTCATTCAATCCACGCTTTGGCTCGGCTTGTCGCACGGTTACAATTAGGTCATATTTCCTTTTATAAGGAAAGCTGACGTCAGCTGATGTCACTTGACAGTGACATCTAACTGTTATTTAACTACTGAAAGTTAACACAACTACTGAAGATGTCAAACAGCTGACATCTTCTAACAAAAATACCAAGTGTTAACTATCACTACAACTACTGAAAAGAAACTACTGAAACAACAACGACTGAAGAACATGCTCTTCAGTCATTTTACAAGTACTGAACTAAAAAATAAAATTACTAAACGGAAACCATCACAACAACTGAAGAATGCTTCTTCAGCTGTTGTGACAAACTCTGAAAGCTTCAGTACTTGGACTTCTTGAACATCAGCTGATGTCTTCAGTCTTTGTACTTCAGCTGTTAATCTTCAGTACTTTAGTCTTCAACTGTTGAAGTCTTCAGTTGTTGAAGTCTTTAGTACTTTAGTCTTCAGCTGTTGAAGTCTTCAGTACTTTAGTCTTCAGCTGTTGAAGTCTTCAGTACTTTAGTCCTCAGCTGTTGATCTTCAGACTTTGTCAAACAGCTGATCAAGTCTTCAGCAGTTGTTGTGATGTCTTGTGGGACTCAAAGGTTTTTCTGATCTGGCTCATTGGTTCTTTTGGTCCAACAAACTCCCCTTGAACCAATGCAGCCAAAACCTTTAAGCTTATTAAAGATGTCCCACTTATTATGGCAGAAAGATTGGTCTTTTTGTCTTCTAGATCAGCTTAGAAGTGACCCTTGTAAGCACAGGCCTGGGAAGAAGTCTCAATGATCTGTTTGGCAAAGGATGGATGGGAACTCTGTCTTGGGGAACTGGACATAGAGTTGTTACCCAATCCATGAGATCTACTTCCCAAATATGAGTCTGTAAGACTCCCTTGTATAGGCCTCAATGAAGGTTACTTGTTCCTCCATGGTAAGCTCTTCTGCTTCTCCTTCAAAGAGTGATTCAGGCCCATAGTACTCAGATAGGTATTTGACCTGTTTCCTGTTTTTTAGCTCCACAGTTGTTATGATTCTATATGCGAATTCATCTGGGTGAATACCCTCTAAGAACAACTGGAGCTCATTCTTTCTAACTTCCTCAAGCCTCCTATACACTAACCCCTCTTTCACCACTTTATTCTCCAGCATCTTTTGTGGGGTCAGTTTACCTTTATAGGCTTTCTTGAAGTCATCTAGGATCTCCCAAGGTGATACTATAAAGGCCAGAGAGATCACTTCATCTACAATCTTCTTTACTTGGCCAATGTATCTCTGTGGAATATTTTTCTTTTGAATCCTATGAGACACCCTGGGATCAGGCCAAATCCTCACTCTCTCTTTTTGATATGAAATGTGTGTCTGAGAGTGTATAACCTCTGAGCATGTTTCTTCATGTTGATGATTGAAGATGTGGCAGCATATGCTTTGTCAACTCTTCTCAATAATCCTCATCATGTTGTTTGTCAAGCTCTTCTTCTTCTAACTTCACTTTCACAATTTGTCTTTGAGATTCAGGAGTAATTGTTGGAGGGTGACTTATGGCCTTAGGCAACTGTATAACAACTGAGATTGCAGCCTATCTTCATCTTCATCATTATCTTCTTCTTCCTCTTCTAGCCTCAGTACCCTTCTCTTTCTCTTCTGGGGTACATCATCGGCTATTGGTTTTGTGGGTAAGGGAATTGGTTTAGTGGGTTGTGGTTGTGGTGGTTTTGGTGTGGGAATGTTGACAGGCTGTTCTAGCATTTTAGATGTAAGTGAGGCTTTGGATGTTTGACTAGTTCAGTCCTGCTCCCAGCACCAGCTTCAGTCAAAGCTTCAATGACCAGCCATTTGGTGTATACTTCAGACGAACAGATCTTGGTGGTTACAGCCAAGATGCTGTCCCTGGACCATGACTTGATTTCAATCAATGATCTTCCAAGATATTTAGCTGTAAGCCTGATCATGATTTCTAATCTCTCCCTTTCCATCACACTATAACTGGCCCATCTTGATTATATCTCTTCTATTTCCAGCCTTCTGATCTCAGAGTCTAATGTGGCTGTGTCATGACCATGTCTAAATAGCTGATCAATAATTGTATCCATTGATCTGCTATGAGCTTCATCAACATCTTTAACAAGGTCTTCTAATGATTTCTCTTCATCAGCTCCTGACTCAGCACTTTTCTTTCTTTTATATGTAATTAACTGCTCTGAGATCAGTTCTTTCTCAACCTCCTTTTCTTTCTCAGGCTGTTTCTCTGTTTCAGGCTCTTTCTCAGCATCAACTCTCTTTCTTTTCTTGTCTTTCACTACCTTTGACTTTGCAGTCTCCCCCTTTTTGGTTGTATTGGAATCAGGGGTTTGGAAGGCAGAAAGAGATTTATGAACAGCATCATCAATAAGGGTTTGTAGATTTGAGGGAATCCTCTCATCAATGGCTTTATGCACTATGTCAGTGATGATGGGAATGATGAGAGGTAAGGAGTTTTGAAAGATAGCAACCATCTGCTTAGAGGGGTTCTGTCCCAGAGAGATGGTGCCAAAAGTAGAGGCTGGTGGCTCAGTTATGTGGGTAGGCTCAGTGTTTGGTAAACCTTCAATTGAAGGTTCCATCTATAGGGTTTGTGGGGTAGATGGTCTTTGATCTTGAGACATGTTGGCAAGCAGCTCTTTGAGTCTGCTCACCTCATTCTCGAGGATGGTATTGTGGGCTAGAACATCGTTGAAAAAGCCCAGGTCATCATCATTCTGAGATGAATCACCTGACCTCCTGATTGAATCAGGATGTACATGCTTTGAGTGTAGATCAGTAGTAGCATGTGCCCCTTGTTCGTGGTACTGGGGACTTCTTGCCTCAGGACTATGTCCTTCATCGGCAGTTGCCTCTGGTGAGGTCTTATGGATAGTACCAACTTCATCCTGATCATTTGCTAAAGCAAGAGAAGTGGCAGCCTCACCAGAAGTTCGAATCTCCTTTTCTACACTTGGAGATGGAATATGGTAACCCCTGTGTTGTGGTTATCAGAAGCACTTTGGTCCTCCCCCTTAATGGTTGAGGCTATCCCAGTTTTGATTGGTATCTGGGGAGGGGGTGAGGAATACAACTGAGTCAGCACTTTTGCAACTATTATGGTAGGACTTTGGGGGGCGGTTGCAGTGGGAGATGGTGTGAAGGCAGTATGCACCCGGGGAGAGTGGTGCGTTTCAATGGCAACCTCCTCAAGTGAGGAAGGTTCCAGATGTATAGGTGCCCCATAGATGGTTGCTACAGGCTCCTGTTGAGAGGAACCTGAGCGGTTGAGGGTGGGTGAGTATGTGTATCTACTGGGGGGTTATGACCAGTAGATATATCCTGCGTTTGTGTTACAGGGATCCTCAGGGGACTCATTTCCCTGAGTAACCTTTTTGGGTTTCTTGTGTTTGGGTTTGGTGGGGACTTTGGATTTGGAGGTGGTGGCTGTGGCTCCAGCTGCATGGGTTTTCGCAGTTTGGCAGCCTGTTTGAGTGACTGGTCTGAGTTGTGCCTGGAGTATACTTCAGGCAATATAGCCATGGCAGGGACTCCAAGGCCAACAAGTCCCTCAGCTTTCAGCTGGTTCTCTACTATGGCCATATGAATCGTGGATATAATATCCATCGGTTAGCAATAGTTTTAGGACCATATCCTTAGTTCAAGAAATAATATTTCAGAAAATTTAAGTTTTGTTGATCAAGGATAGAGAAGAATACCTGCTGCCATCTGGTAGACATTTGATCCCACGACGAAGTCTTAGGGGCTAGGCAGACATTCACCATATGAAAAATAAGGCGTTTTGCGTCATGGAAATGCCTCTTTAAGATGGTAGAAGCGCTGAGGTTACCCTGGTATCCATGTTGGGCAAAGGATAGATAGTGATGCCTTTGAATATCCAACGGGGAAGGTGGCATCATCCAGGTGTAGTATTTGGCGAAGGATTGCCGGAGTGATGACCACCTTTCGGGAGCTGACGAACGACTGTAGAGACTCGGTGGCATTCTTCCCAGTGGTAAGGGTGACGTTCGTCCAAAACTGTGTTAGGGATTCGGCATAAATGTTAGGATTGATAAGGAAGGCCGTTTTGTATGGAGAATGGACCATGAGATCAATAGCAGTATCAAACTTCGTCCAGAAAGGTGATTTGGTAAGGTAGGCAACACAGTTGTGTCGTGGTTTAAGCTGCATGTTCGCCATTGATGTGAGAGAAGGTTTGGAGTTTTTGAACGTTAGGTTTGAGATGATGAAGCACTGTAGGATAGGTATTTATAGGATAAGGTTTATGAAGCAACTGAAGGGTTTGTTGTTAGTCATCAGTAGTTTTAAACGATTGATGAAGTGGTATTAACCTTGAGGTTGAAACAACTGAAGTCTTGGTTTTAGGCATCAGTAGTTATAAAACTACTAAAAAACTATTGTTTTGGCTTCAGATGTTGAAACAACTGAGAACTTGGTGTTAGTCATCAGTAGTTGTGAACTACTGAAGACATGGTTTTGTCATCAGTTGTTTAAGATGAAACAACAGTTTTAGAAACAACTGAAGAGAAAATTCCCGTCAGTAGTTTTCGTCAATTCTTAGCTTTTTAGCTGTTTCAAACTATCCTCAATACTTACTCATCAGACTTTTGGCTGTTTTCAGTTGTTTCATAGGACAACAGTACTTATCTGTTTTTACTAGCAACAGTAGTTTGTAACAGAATCAGTACTTATTTGTGACGTTTACTAATGATCATCAGTACTTGTTTACTGAGATCATCAGTAGTTGTCACTTATTCTAGCTGCAGCATACCAAGCCTTAACACAAGGTTTTGGAAAGTTGAACTATCAAAGGCTTAAAAAAATGTCTGCAAGCTCATCAGCACAAGGCACAAACTTTGGATCAATCAGACCTTTTTCAAAATCCCTAATAAAATGATGTTTGATCTCTATATGTTTGGTCCTAGAGTGCTGGACAGGATTCTGACAATGCAAAGAGCTGAAGCACTGTCCATTATAATGGAGTCTTAGTCTCTGTAATGCCATAATCCAAAAGTTGGTTCTGAAGCCAGAGTACCTGAGAAGTACAGCTTGTAGCAGCAATGTACTCTGCTTCAGCAGTGGATGTAGCAACAGATGTTTGTTTCTTACTCTGCCAAGAAATCAAACAGTTGCCTAGGAATTGACATCCACCAGAAGTTGACTTTCTGGTTAACTACACCCTGCATAGTCACTATCAGAAAAAGCAACCAATTTGCAAGAGTGTCCAGTGGAATACCATAAACCTAGAGATTGTGTACCTTGCAGATATCTAAAGATCCTCTTGACTGCAATCAAATGAGACTCTTTAGGAGCAGCCTGAAATCTAGCACAAACACAAGTTGCAAATATGATCTGGTCTAGAAGTTGTTAAATACATCAAGGACCCAATCATACATCTGTAAAGTGTCTCATCGATAGCTTTACCTTTCTGATCTGCATCCAGTTGTGTGGTGTTGCACATGGGAGTAGAACAGGGCTTACAGTTTTGTAAATCAAACTTATTCAAAAGATCTTTTGTATATTTAGACTGATGAATGAAAGTCCCATCAGCCTTTTGTTTGATTTGCAATCCTAGAAAGAACTATAATTCTCCCATTGCACTCATTTCAAACTTCTTTTGCATTAAATTGGTAAAGTCATCACACAACTGGGGATCAGAGGATGCAAAAATAATATCATCAACATAATTTGAACAAGTAGCTTATGCTGATCCACCTTCTTAATGAACAAAGTTTTATCAATGGAGCCTCTAGTGAAATTATTTTGAAGAAGAAAATTTGATATGTCTCATACCAGGCTCTAGGAGCTTGTTTCAACCCATAAAGAGCCTTATCAAGCTTGTATACCCAATCTGGATGTTTATTATCCTCAAAACTTGGTGGTTGACACACATAAACCTCTTCTTTTATTTTACCATATAAAAATGCACTTTTAACATCCATTTGAAAAACTTTAAAATTGTGGAATGCAGCATAGGCTAAGGAACAATCTAATTGCCTCCAGTCTGGCGACAAGAGCAAAGGTTTCATCATAATCAATACCTTCTTCCTGTGCAAACCCCTGAACAACTAGTATGGCCTTGTTCTTAACAATAGGCCCATTTTCATCTGTTTTATTCCTAAACACCCATTTAGTGCCTATTGCACACTTACCTGGGGGAAGAGGAACCAGTTCTCACACTTGCTGTTTTTTGAACTGAAGTAGCTCAAGCTGCATGGCTTCAACCCATCCATTGTCTCTCAAAGCAACAGGAGAGTTCTTTGGCTCTAGCTGACTGATGAAGAGAGCATAGAAGCAAAAGTTAGACAATTGACTTCTGGTTGAGACACCAGCATTGATATCACCAATGATTTGAGACATGGGGTGATTCTTCAGCTCTTGGTACACTATGAGATTAGTGCAAGTGTTTGTAGCAGGCTCAGCAGCAGCAGATGTTGATCCAATTCTTGAAACCAAGTATGAGAAGGCAAATCAAATGATGTAGAGGAATCAGAAATCTCATCAGCATTTGTTGTGGATGGAGCTACTGAAGCTACAGGAACATCAAGTTTAGTAGACATTGGCAGTTGGTCATTAAACTTGAAAAGGTGAGTACTGATATCATCATCATCTTCAGTACCACCAGTTGGAAGACTGTTGACAGGAGCAACAACTGGAGCCTGATAAGGAACATATTGCAATATATCCAAATCAAATAACTCCACAGGGTTTTGTGGAATCTTGTCCTTTGGAGATTCATTAAACTTCACATGCAAAGTCTCTTCAACTATCTTCGTTCTGTAGTTGAAGACTCTGTATGCCTTGCAAGTAGATGAATAACCAACAAAATACCCTGCATCCACCTTAGGATCAAATTTGTGGAGTTGATCCTTTGTGTTGAGAATGAAACAGGGACACCCAAAGGCTTTGAAAAATGAAATCAAAGGAGCCAAATGATGTAGAACTTCATATGGAGTCTTCATCAACCTCTGATTTACTAAGGCTCTATTCTGCACATAGCAAGCTGTGTTAACATCTTCAGCCCAAAAGATCAGTGGCAAACCAGAGTCAGCCAACATGGACCTTGCAGCTTCAATTAAGGTCCTGTTCTTTCTCTCAACTACTCCATTTTGTAACGGAGTCCTTGGGATGCTAAACTGCCTCTTGATTCCCTTTGAGAGATAAAAATCATCAAGTGTATGGTTTCTGAATTAGTTCCACTATCACTTCTGATACACTTGATAGATATGGAATACTGCTTCTCAACATACAACACAAAGTTTATAATCGTCTGAGCAGCCCATCCTTTGAATGCAAGAAGAAAGTCCATACAAATCTGGAGTAATCATCCACAATTACCAGACAGTATTTCTTCTTTGCCATACTCATTACTCTCACAGGACCAAAGATATCCATGTGTAGTAATTGCAAGCAGGCAATGGACTTAGGTTCTTCAATAGGAGGGAAGAGACTTTGTGTTGTTTTCCTTTCAAACAAGCAGTGTAGTTATCTTCACATCTGAACTCCTTCATAGGCAATCCCCTTTCTAAACCATGATGTATCAGCTGATTCAAGTTTTTAAGATTCACATGACCCAGCCTTCTATTCCATAGAATAGATTCTTGAGGAGAAGCCTTGGAAAATAAGCAAGGATGGCCTTTGAGATCTATTTTCTGGAAAGATCTAAGGCATACACTATTCCTGTCCTGTTGGCCCTCAGGAGAGTGTGATCATCCAACACCTTATCGATCAAACTCAGAACTTTGGATGACAGAATCCTGCAATTCTGAGGTGAAAAAGAGAAACATGGCCTTTATCACACATTGGACTGACACTCAAGAGATTGTACTTGAGATTCTCCACATGGTTAACATCATCAAACCTTATTTCCCCATTGGAAACAAAGCCTTTGCCAATGATGTAACCCTTAGCATCATTGCCAAAAGAAACGAACCCCTTCTTCCTTGAGAGTAATCATGAAGAAGAAGAAAGCGTTCCCTGTCATATGCATAGATCCTCCACTGTCTACATACCAGATGCTACTGTGGCATGCTGAAGAACCCTGCAATCATAATAAATTAGTTAGTTTTTGAGACCCAAACCTTTTGGTTTTGGGTCTGTTCACATCAACAGATGGTAAACTAACAGATTTGCTATGAAGAACAGCCTGAGGGGATGGAGATGGTGAGGAAGAAGAATCCTTGGTCATGGATTTTCTTCTCTGTGGTTTCAGCACAGGAGCATCTAATTGCTTAACTCTCCCCAATAAATGTTGAACCATCATAACAAGTGTGTCTGATTTTGTGATAAAGCCTTCAGCTCATCAGACACATTAGTGCTTGAAAGTGATGGATTCCTGTGTTGTACATCTTCCTTTGAGCAACCTCAGCTGTTCCTAATTAACCCCTTCCTTTTTGGATTTCTTTTGGATTTAGGGGTTACAGGTTTTGATGTTGCTGGTACAAACTTGGTTTCAAACTCAGTTTTCATTTTATCCATTTTCTTTTTAATGTTCTCATTGTGTTTGAGTTTGGAGCCCTTTTTATACTAGCAATCATCAGTAAGATGATTGAATAAGCCACATATTTCACATGGCTTTTTCTTCATCTTAAGTTGATCATCTGCTGAAGAAGATGAAACTACTGAAGACTTATTCTTCAGCAGTTTGCGATCAGTACTAACAGTTTTCTTCCTTGGAGTACATGCTTTCTTGATATCTTCTTCAGTAGTTTTCCCACCCTTTCTACTGACAGTTTTCTTCCCTTTAGTACATGCAGTAGTTGGGTTGTTCTCCAGGTGTTATGACTTGCTCTTTAGTACTTTCAGTACTTGGAAATACCACCTGGAGTGATCAACTTTTTGATCATGTGAGTGTCAGCATTTGAACCATCAACATCAGCTGATAGGTTTTGGGAGGAATTAATGCTGACATCAACCTCTGATGGTGTTGTATCAGATAGTAGATCACATGATGAAAAAGATTGGTTATTGCTTTCTCCATCAGATTCTACCTCTGTTATGCGAGTAAAATCTGTAGGAGGAGCAGTGTGATTATAACCAATGCCAAACTTCATATTGGAAGCAGACTGCTTACTGAGAAGCATTTCAAAACCTTGCAGGAATGTACCCATTGATCACACTCTACCTGGGTAGCTGCAAGTGTTTCTTTGAGGTCTCTGTACTTCTCTAGAAGTACCTCTTCCCTAGCCTTATTATCAGTGATTTGGCATTTGAGTTTGTAAATCTCATTATTCTTATCATTAAGCACACACTCAAATTCAGCTTTTCTTTTGGATAGTATTTGTTCTAGCTCAATGTTCTTGTTAATTAAAGCTACATTAGCTTCTCTAATAGATGCAAATGTGGCTATGCATGTTTCAGAACATAACTTGGCTTTGGCCTCAGAGAAAACCTGTGATACCTGTGGTGTGGAAGCATTAGAGGATGAAGTATCAGCAGACTCCAGAGCCATAAGAGAACATTTCCAAAAGGATTGTCACCGCCATGTTGACCAGCACCAGAAAACAGTTGTTCATGACTTGATATATCATCTGGTAAACTGCTCCAGTCAACAACTCCTGGGGTGAAAAAGCTGTGTGAGGAGGTTGAGATTGTTGATGAGATTGGGAAGGTTGAGGCTCAGGAAGAGCAGTGGTTGTTGAGCAATGGGTACTTGAACTTCACTTGTTTGTGGCATGTAATAGCAAGGATATGAATATGGCATTGGACCCTGAGGGACAAAATATGCTGGAGATAGAGGTTGTGATTGATGACCAGAACTAGCAGGATGTTGCCCTCTGTTTTGTTGAATATTACTTGGAAAAGTAACAAAGGGTGCAGAGGAGTTAGATCCAGATGATCTACATTCTCTTTCAAAGTGCCCAAGCCTGTGGCATTTGTGACACCTCAACTTACTCTTGTCAAAACCAACTTTGGTTTTCTAGAGAGTCCAGGGAATTTCCTACCAGTTCTCTTGTAGAACTTCTGAGATCTGATATTAATCAAGGCCATTTGGCTCAGAATATCCATCTCTTCTAAGTCATCATCAACTATACCTTTCAAATCATCCATAATCAAGCACAAATTGTCACTATTACAGCCTGACTGACTATCAACACTCACAAATGCATGATCAGAACTGTTTGAAGAGAAATCTATATGCACATCATAATTACTCTCTGATGCAGCATATTCTGACTCATGACTGACCAAGGCAGTGTTCCCTGGTACAAAGTCTTCAGTGAGCTTGCCTGAGGATGCCAGTTTCCTTTCTGCTCTATCTCTCTTTCAAATGTAAGCAGTTTCCCATGAAGTTGGGTGAGAGATAGGCTATCCAGATTTGCATTGGAGCGTAGGACAATTGTATATGTGTCCCATCTCTCAGGCAGTGATCTGAGGAATCTGTGGTTCATCTGGCTATTAGTGTATTCATGTTTGACCATTTTTAGCTCAGAGATCAAACATAAAAAATGCTCAAACTGTTGAGTCAGAGTCTCGCCCTTCCTATGAGCAAATGTCTCATATTGTTGGGCAAGTATTTCTCTATTGTTTGCTAAGACCTCATCAGTACCACCGAATTGTTCTTTCAGTGCCTTCAGAGGTCATGAGCAGTTTCATGATGCATAAGCCCAGAATAGATTTCATTAGGCAGTGCCATGGCCAGAATTCCATGAGCTTTAGCATCTATCTCAAACAGTTTACGATCCTCATCAGAGTATTGTTCCTTCTTCTTCGGAACCATTGGTTGGTTTCCGGATTGTTCACCATAGGCTTATGTGGACCATGTACCACAGATGTCCAGCAACCTGAACTGTTAACAGGCAGGTGATGGAGCATTCTTCGTTGCCATATGTTATACTCAGTCCTAACCAGCATCGGAGGCTTGGTTGAGGAACGGTATTGTGAGGGTCATTAGAAGGAGTAGTCATATTCAGAATTCAGACAAATTCAAAGTAAACAAAGTAAATCTAGCTCAAAACCACTTCGAACCTCAAACAAATAGCCAGAAGCAGCAGAGACTCAATCTCTATAACCGATTCTTGCAAATTTGCTAATTCGATCAAACGTAGATAGCAAAAGAACAGTTTCAATGATCAATTGTTAAGTCGATCAATGATTAACCTGCTCTAATACCATTTGTTAGGATCACGGTATCTAGTTGATCAATTAGATTGGATTTGCAGCGGAATGAGCACACAATTAACAAATTTAAACAAGAAGACATGAATTTATCAATGAAACAGTGTTTGTTATAGAGAGAGAAACTGCCAAAGGAATATATTCATTCAATCCACGCTTTGGCTTGGCTTGTCGCACGGTTACAATTAGGTCATCTTTCCTTTTATAAGGAAAGCTGACGTCAGCTGATGTCACTTGACAGTGAATCTAACTGTTATTTAACTACTGAAAGTTAACACAACTACTAAAGATGTCAAACAACTGACATCTTCTAACAAAAATACCAAGTGTTAACTATCACTACAACTACTGAAAAGAAACTACTGAAACAACAACGACTGAATAACATGCTCTTCAGTCGTTTTACAAGTACTAAACTAAAAAATAAAACTACTGAACGGAAACCATCACAACAACTGAAGAATGCTTCTTCAGCTGTTGTGACAAACTCTGAAAGCTTCAGTACTTGGACTTCTTGAACATCAGCTGATGTCTTCAGTCTTTGTACTTCAGCTGTTAATCTTCAGTACTTTAGTCTTCAACTGTTGAATTCTTCAGACTTTGGTCTTCAGCTGTTGAAGTCTTCAGTACTTTAGTCTTCAGCTGTTGAAGCCTTCAGTACTTTAGTCTTCAGCTGTTGAAGTCTTCAGTACTTTAGTCTTCAGCTGTTGTTGATCTTCAAACTTTGTCAAACAGTGATCAAGTCTTCAGCCTTCAGCAGTTGTTGTGAGTCTTGTGGGACTTAAGGTTTTTCTGATCTGGCTCATTAGTTCTTTGGTCAAAAATCCAGTTACTGTTTGATTAAAGTTTGGCTATTCTCCTCTTGTGTTGTTGTGTTGTAACTCACACCCTTCAACGATCCTGCATTTGGTATCAGAGCATTCAGGCTCTTGATATAAGATCTCACCATCTTAAGATCCCTCACACACAAATACCAAACTTTTCAAATGGCAGCCATTTCCAAAACTGATATGGAAACTGCATTTGGTATCAGAGCATTCAGATTTTAAAATGTTGAGTCCTTGAACATTTTAAAATCTGATTTTAGAAAGTCTGAAAATGATTATAAGCTAAAAATAGAGGACATAGAGAAAACTATTTCAGTTCTAAAACCTAAACACACAGATTTTAGAACTCAAATTAAAGATCTCATAACCAAGCTAACTGAGTGGCAGGCTGAGCTTGTGATCAGCAAAGCCAGGGCAAAAAAAAGTGTTCTTGAAGAAGAGACCTTCAAAAACATGATATCCTCATCCCTGCACAACAAAGTGTGCTATCAAAACAGACAGGGACTGGGATCAAATGAGATAGCTCCTCCACACACAATCTTGTCTGTAAGACCCCCTAGGTGTGGAACTTGTGAAGATGAGCTTCCTCTCATAGACCCTATGAGTGAGGAGATGAAGAAGAGATAGTGAAGAATCCCTCCACTAAGAGTGAAGAGGAGGATTCCAAGAAGGGCCACTATCCTTCTGAGGAAAGTGAAGCCTGTGATGACCAAGTCCATGAGAAAGAACTTGATCAGAAAGAGCAAAAGAAAGGCAAGGAAGGCTCAAGAGATCAAGGTTGCTTTTGACTCTAAGCATAAACAAGTTTTTATTTCTGCAGGGTTTAAAGTGGTAGGGACTGAAGACATCAACCAAAACTCTTCTTCTAAGAGCTCTGGTTCTTGTTCAACCTCATCTCAGTAGCAAAAGAGACTGATTTGCTGTGTACCACTGCTACACAGCCTGGACCTCAAACTCCAAGCACAGTCCTCAGCCCAAGAGGACTGTCTCAGCATCCGTAAAGATGAAGGTGGAGAAGGGAATGACCAAAACATTCTTATTCTCAAGAAAAGGCTCTTGTGAAGAAGAAGATGAATTGTGTTATGTGTGACAGCACTACTCACATTGCAAGGATTGTCCCTTCAATCCTAAAGGTACTGTCCATATGACCAAAACAAAGACTTCAAAGAGTTTGAAGAAGATTCAAACTTCGGAAGGAAAACCTGTTTCCTTCGGAAGCTCAAAATCTAAGAAGAAGGACAAGTGGAAAATTACATTCGGAAGAAAAATTGGTCTCGAAGAAAGGAATTCTTCCGAAGCACTGAAGTCTGCTGCAGTGTCTGCAGAATCTTCCGAAGTATCAGTCATCAAACTTCCGAAGTTCCAAAAACTTCCAAAGTTTTGAAGGTCAAGTCCAAGACTCCAAAGGTGGTTGGGATGTGTAAGAAAAGACCAAGTGACTGAGATTTCTCCATCAACAACAGCTCAATATCCTCTTAGTACAACCATAGGATCTATTACTGTTGAATTACCTTCTGAAAATGAGCCCAAGACAAGCAAGGCTTGGGTTTCCAGATGTAACTAATCATTCTCTTTGTGCAGGGACAGCTGAAGACAGACAAAAATGTCGGATCATAGACAGTGGCTGCTCCAGGCACATGACAGGCAATAGGTCACTACTTCAGAACTTTGAAAGGATTGATGGAGGACCAGTTGCTTTTGAGGAGATGAAGGTGGTTACATTTCTGGAAGGGGCAAGGTCACAAATGGTAAGCTCAGCATTGAAAGGTAAACTTTGTTAAGGAGCTTGGATACAATCTTCTGAGTGTATCTCAATTTTGTGATCAGAGTCATAACATGCTCTTTACTGAGCATGAGTGCATTGTTCTTAAGCCTGGTGTGGTCATTCCTCATGAGCATATCCTGCTTAGAGCCCCCAGAAAAAAACATGTACAAGATGGATTTGCAAGAAACCTCTCCCTCCGAGAAGTTTCATGCTTTCTATCTAAAGCCAATAGTGATGAGTCTTTCCTATGGCATAAAAGAATGTGCCATGTAAACTTTAAGAACATGAATAAATTGATTAAGCATGATCTGGTAACTAGAATGCCAAAGAAAGAGTTTACAAGCGATGATCACTGTGTTGCATGCCTGAAAGGGAAGCACATAAGGTATCTCATAAGCCTAAGGAAATGAACTCCATCACTACACCCCTACACTTGTTACATATGGATCTCTTTGGCCCAACCAGTGTAATGAGTTTAGGAAGGACCTTATACTGTCTAGTGATCACAGATGATTTTACAAGATTCACTTGGGTCTTCTTCCTTAGAACTAAGGATGAGACTCTCGAGATTCTAAAGAATTTCATCTTAAAGATTGAGAATCAGTCTGATCACAAGGTCAAAATCATAAGATGTGATCAAGGAACAGAATTCAAAAACCAACCCTTGATACATTTTGTGATAAAAAGGTATTGCAAGGCAATTTAGTGCCCCAGGACTCCTCAGCAAAATGGTGTTGCTGAGAGGAGAAACAGGACACTGATTGAAGCTGCAAGAACCATGTGTCTACTCTAAACTGCCCATCACCTTCTGGGCAGAGGCAGTCACACTGCCTGCTATGTGCAGATAGAGTTTTAGTAGTTAAGACTCATGGCAAGACTCCTTATGAACTTTGGCACAAGAGAAAACCTTTCATTGGTTTTCTCAGGTCATTTGGATGTCCTTGCACCATCTTGAATACCAAAGATCAAATTGCCAAGTTTGCTGAGAAATCAGATGATGGACACTTTATTGGATATTCTTCCCAAGCTAAGGCTTATAGAGTGTACAATCTCAGAACTAGAATAGTTGAGGAGTCAGCCAATGTGACCTTCAATGAACACACACCATGTGTTGCTGGTTCTGGTCCAGATTGGCTATTTGATCTTGATTTGGTTACCAACTGTTTTAACAAATCTTGTGAGAATGTTTCAGGATCTGCAGAAAATTTAAATACAGGTGATCCTGACCCAAGATTTGAGCTAGGAAGACCTTCAAGTCATACATCTTCAGCTCCAGTTGGAACTACTTCTCTGCAAATGAGGTTTCTATCAGCACAACAATGACAAATTCAGCTGATACATCTGGTATGCCTTCAAATTTCAGCTCAGAGGCTCTACAACCAGATAAGAACACCTCAACTGTGGAAGACAACAATGGTGATGGTGACAGTGATCAAGAGTTTCTTGATGCCACTAACCACACCATAGATGAGAACATCAATGATGTCACACACTGCTTGGATCAAGTTTCACTTGAAAAGTGTGTTGATGTGGTGGGAGAAACATCTATGCCAGATCTAAATTTTTCTAATTTAGATCTTTCTCAACAACTTGTTGTGATTCCTCAGCTTAGGATCCACAAGTCTCATCCTACCACAAACATCATTGGAGATGTTGTCTCCGGGGTAAAGACAAGAGGACAAACCCATGAAGCAAATGTTTGTCTTCACTCTTGTTTTTTATCCTAGATAGAGCCAAAGAAAGTTGAGGAGGCTCTAAAGGATGGAAGTTGGGTTGAAGCTATGCAACAAGACCTGCTTCGATTCAAAAGACAGAAAGTTTGGAACTTTTGTCCTCTTCCTTTTGGGAAGACTACCATAGGAACCAAATGGGTGTTTAGGAACAATACAGATGATAGAGGCATTATCATCAAAAATAAAGCTAGACTGGTTGTTCAAGGATACACACAAGAAGAAGGATTGACTACACTGATGTCTTTGCTCCAATGGCAAGATTAGAAGCTGTTAGGATATTCCTGGCATTTGCTGCATCTAAGAACTTCAAGGTTTTTCAACTTGATGTGAAGTGTGCCTTTTTGTATGGAGTGATAGATGAAGAGGTTTGTGTCAAATAGCCACCTGGTTTCGTAGATCCTGATCATCCTGATTATGTCTGCAAGCTTTCACAAAGCTCTCTATGGGCTGCATCAGGCACCCAAGAAGTGGTATGAGACACTGTTTGAGTATCTCTGTAAACATGGATACAGGAAGGGTACTATAGATGGAACTCTCTTCATCAAAGGACAAGGAAAAGACATATTTCTAGTTCAAGTATATGTGGATGACATCATCTTTGGTTCAACTAATCCAAAGCTCTGCAAAGACTTTGAGAAGCTGATGAAAGATAGATTTGAAATGAGTGCCATGGTGGAACTCAATTTCTTTCTGGGAATTCAAATGAAGCAAGTTGAAGATGCATCTTCATACGTCAGTCAAAGTGTGTTCAGGACATACTCAAGAGGTTTAATATGACTGGTTGTAAGATTTCTAAGACACCCATAGCCAGAAACCACTCCCTTGGTCCTGATCTTGAGGGTGGAGTGTGTAGATGAACACTTTACAGGGCTATGATTGGTTCGCTTATGTATCTTACTGCTAGCAGGCCTGATATCATGTTTGCTACATGCATCTGTGCAAGATATCAAGCCAACCCTAAGATGTCTCACCTTATCACTGTCAAAAGGATTCTAAGATACCTCAAAGGTGCATCAACACTTGGTCTATGGTATCCCAAGAATTCTGACTTAATTTGTATGCTTATTCAGATAGTGATTATGGTGGTTGCAATATGACTGCAAAGTCTACATCTGGGGGATGTCAATTTCTTGGTGGAAGGGTTGTCTCATGGCAATGCAAGAAACAATCTGTGTCTCTGCATCAACTGCTAAAGCTGAATACATTGTTGCCGCTAGCTGCTGTGCTCAAGTGCTTTGGATTCAGAATCAAATGCTAGACTATGGTTAAATTTCAAGGAGACTCCAATCCACATAGAACAACAATGCTATCTCAATACAGAGAATCCTGTGCAGCACTCAAGAACAAAGCACATCAATATCAGGTATCATCTAATAAGAGATAATTATGAAAAGGGATTAATTAAACAAGTCAAGGTTCACACAGATGAACAATATGCTAATTTGTTACAAAGGCTTTTGATGAACAAAGATTTAAATATCTAATATCAGCTATTGAGATGATCAACCTTGAATAAATTTTTCTTAAAACTATTCTTATTATTTCAAAAAAAACGTGTGTTCTAAGTTGTCTAGTCTATCATCTCATAAGCTCATGTTTTTCCTTGGATTGGAAGACTTTCCTTAGATTAATTGATGATTTGTTACTTCGGAAGTTATGCATTTTAACTTCGGAAGAAAATCACACCTTCAAAATATTTAACTATCTAAGAAATTTACCTTCGGAAGAAATTTCAATTTTATCTTCCGAAGCTTAAATAGTTATCTTAGACACTACTTATTTTCAAGGACCTTTTCCTTCCGAAGCAATAATTAACTCTCGGAAGCTTTGTTGATCTCTATACAAAGCACTCAAGTCTTAATTTTTCTTCCGAAGCAAAATCATCAAATACTCTCAAGAAACTCTTCCGAAGTCATTTTAGCTTCGGAAGCTTTTCATTAAAACTTCCGAGATAATTTACCTTCGGAAGCTTTTTGATTTCCAAGAAAACTACTTTTTGAGCAAAAATTAAACTACTTTTTCAGAGGTGGGACCGACATCCAGATTTCAAAGTTTATCCTCTTTCATTAAACTTTATCTGAAATCCCTCTCTCTCATATACACCCAACGTTTCCCCCTCTTCTATCATCTGCTCTTCCTCCAAACCTAAAATCCAAAATTTCTCTCTGAAATTTCTTTCTTTCTTTCTTCTTCATCTCTGAGCTACCTCACAATGGCTAACCTTGCTCACAGAAATGATCCCAACTTTACCATGCAGCTACACAGACAACACAATCAAGTTGCTCTGTTATGCTCTGAGAAAGATCCTCATTTCTCAAAGGTTTTCCGTTTCTTGTCTCTGTCCCACTACTTCACCTCCCTAACCATTGATCCTCCACTCTATGAGGATCAGTTGCTTGAATTCTGGAAGACCTGCCAAGAGGTCATTATCGACGGGGAGAAGGCACTGTTTGCCACAGTGCAGGGGAGAACAATCTTCATCACTCCGGCCATCATCAACCGATATCTTCAGCTGGATGATGAAGAAGGTGAGGTGTTCTTCCCAAAGGAAGCTGTAAATCATTCCTTTGAGTAGATGGGGTACGAGGGAGATTTCTCTGTAAAGACCTTCAGGAAAGGGAAGGTCTCATCCAAATGGAGATTCCTGCTCCATGTGGTCATTCACAGCTTATCAAACAAGCATGGTGGATGGGACCAGATTCCTGAAGATCTCTCCTTCATAGTCCATAGAATGGTTCAAGGGGTCAAATTTAGGTACTCTCAATTTGTTTATACAAATTTGCTTGCTAATTTAGACTCCTTAGAGTACTACATGTTTCCTAGATATGTCCAGTACATTCTTAACTGTGAACTGGGCTCACAGTTAAGGAAACAGGTAACACTCTTAAATTGGGACAGATGAAGCCTGACATCTTTAAAATACTGAGAAAGTCCACTGTTGGATTCTCTGGGGTAGAAACAGCCCTAGTACTAAAAATGTTAGAGCTCATTGCTCAAGGTGACAACCTAGCAGTACAAGCTAGTGTTGAACCCACACCTGCTGCTTTCCAACCACCTACATAGCCTCAAATATCCATCACCTACCAAGAAAATCCAAACGAACCCCTGCTTAGACTATTCAGTCTGTGGAGGCCCCCATATACTCACCCATACAGGAGGAAGTGGATACTGGAGCTCCCACTTCTCCTGAGGAGCAGACCACTCCCATCTTTTCAAGAATCAGTGTTGAGGTTCCTCATGCTTAGCCTGATCAACTTTCAGGGGACAGTTACCATCCCCAGCCTATAGACCTCAACTAACCAATTCCCAACCTTGACTTCTATACTGATGAAGATCTAGGTTTCAGTGAGTATAATGAGTCTCTCTTCTTTTCCCCTACTCAAAGAGAGATGAATACTCCTGAGTCTCCTATATCTATCCCACATCAGTCACCCACAACTGAGGTGGACACTCCTGAACCTGTTCAGGATGTCCATATGGAAGAGGCTCTCACTTCTGCAAGTGATTACATCATTAAGACCTCAACCATGGCAACTCAGCCTACTAACTTCTCAACTGAGACTACCAGTAAGTAGAGGAAATCCAGTCGCCAAGAACTCAGAACTGGTCATGAGAGAAAGGACTCTGGTCCAATCTTCTCCACCCCCAGTGATTCTTCTAATGAAGATGAGGGGGATCTGAGACTAAAAGTGCAACAACTATCCAAAACATGCACCTATTTAGTCTAAAAGGTTAGTCATCTTGAATCTCAGGTGACTACCTTACACAATAGGATCAATGATCAACAACTTGAGATTTCATATCTTAAGGAAAAACTAGCTGGAGACCCTTAAGGCGAGCTCAACCAGGAACACAAGAACCTGTGGATGTGATTGATCTATCCTCCAGCTCACCTATGCAAGTAGGTGATGCTACCAAAAAAGTGGAGAAAGTCTTTACAGCCACAGAACCTGGGAGTTCCTCTGAGAGAATGGACATTGAGGACTCACCATCCTCACTTGCAACTGTGCATTCTCAGCAACCTCCTCTAGTTCACATTGATGTGGACTACACAGACTCCTTCATACAGAGTCTGTTTGAGGATGGGATACCAAGGGCTATGTCACCTCCATCATCCTTCAATCACATCATTGGATGGAGGTATGATAACAACTGGAAGGCCCTCATCATCATAAGAGTTCAAGGATAGCAAGAAGTCTTCAACTTTCATACCTTGAACTACTATGATGGTCTGGATCTAGTCAACATGCCACTTGTCAACCCAAACCAATCAAGACAAGCTGACAGACTTGCTAAAAGAATCCAAGATAGGATCATTGCAGAGTTCAGCCTAAGAAGGAGACTAAGGCAATCAGGCAATGTCATCGGTCAACTGGATGTTAAGGCAGACCCTAAGATTAGCTTCATAGGGGAAACCTTGACTGAAGGCCCAGTGACAGAACCTGAGAGCCCTGTCTCATCATCTCCAACTGCTGCAGAGATCCATATTCCTTCTGAGACACCTGCTGGTGAAGGTGCTTCTCAGCCTCTCTCTAGCCTAAGCTTAGATGCTGCAACAAGCAATGAAGGCCAAAGCTCTCTCCACCCTGAGTCACAAAAGTCTATGAGTGACAAAGGGAAAAGAAAGATGACATCTGAGGAGATTAAGGAGGAGGAGAGAGAGAGAGGAAAAGGAAGCTGAGGGGAGAAGGTTCCTCTTCTGGGTCTTCAAGACTCATGGAGTCTGCAATCAGGGCTGCCCCCAGACCAGATACTCAGAATGATGAGTTAAGGGCAGTCAGTATTAACTATCTGCAGACTAGGAACTATGACATAGATAGTGTCATCTCTCTCCCCTTGGATGAGCTAAATGAACTGGTTGACCTGGAAAGGTCAAGAGAGAAGAAGGAGGCAAAAGATGCAAAACTCCTAGTATAAGTCAAAGAAGAGAGAAGAAGAAAAAGACTGTACAAAGATATGCCTGCCTTCTCCCCAGTTCAAGAAAGTTCTGTGCAAGAGAATGTGGTTCAACAAGAACCTCGGTAGACAGAGAAGAAGATAGAATCAAGATGATCAACTACCTGAGTGCCACAGGCTTCTACCAGGCAGATGCACTTCTTCCTCTACCCTATGACTATGTTGAGTTTGAGTATTTAAAACAGCTTGAACTTGAGATAGTCAAGGACAGAAAGACAACAAAGAAGAAGCTTAGGGAAGAAGCTGCAAAATCAAGAGCCATCATCCAAAAGAGTATGAAGAAGTCTGCTAATAGGCAAAGGATGATGAGCTTCTTGAAGCTATATGGATTCTCTGGAAGGAGACTTGGTCCCATGTCTCTATCCACTATGGATGAGCATATTAGGGTAATCAAGTAGAAGATTAAAAGTGGAGAGCTTATTGATTTACACTCCACTCCAAGTCAAGCTCCACCTGAAATGGAGGTTAAGGTTGAACAACCAGAGACAACACAACCTGGACCTCCTGCTGAGACACAGCAAGCTTTATCTTCTGATCCATAGCAGGGTCAACCTCCTTCTCCTTCTGAGCCTGAGAGAGAGGAAGTCCCAACTGAGACAGACAACAGAGGTCAATCTGGTGCTGCAGGCCAGTCTTCTCAGTTAAAATTTGGAAAGAAAAAGAAGAGGATGGCTTCTAAACCAAAGCAAAGAAAAGGAAGACTGCATCCTCTTCTAAACCTCAGGAGAGTCAGAACATCCTGAGGATGTGCAGCCAGAGGATGCTCAACCAACTCCAACTTTAGTAGCTCCTCTTGCATCAGGAAGACCCATCTTGTCTTGGACATACACCACAAATCCAGAAAGGTGGCATGTCATTAGAGATAAAGGCTTTGAAGACACTTATACATGGCAAGACATGTTTCAATTGCCTCTGTATGATCTCTTTGACATGAGAAGATACTTCGACAGTTTAAAGAATCCTAATCATCCTTGAAGAAAGGAATGGCTATCATTCAAATGAGGACTGTTGATATCTGAAGTCTTCTTAGTGTTTTGGTAGCATCAGCCTAGGGGGAGTTTGTAGAGACTAATGAAGAGGCAGATGCAACCCAAACATCCATGGCTTATTCTGCTGCACAAGTACTGAAGTAGAATGCTTCGGAAGTTTCACACACTCAAGAGAAATATTCTAAGTGTGAAATCTTCCGAAGCCAAGACCAATATCTTCTGAAGCCAAAGATGAAGTCTTCCGAAGCCTCAGAGACAAAGTCTTTCGAAGCTTCAAGTTATGAAGACAGATTTCTTCCGAAGACTTTTAAGATATGCTTTTTCTGATGTACTTTTCTGTAAAGCTAGACACCTTTCCGCTGCACCTCTGCAAGTCACCAACTTACATGAGTTGGTGAAAAGGTCCATGCTTTTGGTAACTGTACATTGAGGTCTTGAGTCTGTAAACTTTCTACTTTATGTACTTTATCCTTTTTGTAATAGATAAGGATGTGAGCTATGGCATGTCATAGTCACAAGTCAAAAGGCAATCTGCCTTTTGACTCTACAATTGATTTTGTTTGTGTCTAGTCAATTGTATCCAGCTGGCTTTCAAAGTATAGCCAGCTGTAGGATGTAGTATAAGTATCTCATGTTCTTGTATCTTTTATTTATGCTTTGTAACACTTGTAATAGAACATAGAGAAAGGAATATACTGCATTCTTGAAAACCATACACTTGTGTTCTTTGGGTTCTGTCTCTTACATTACTTGTGTTCTTAGTGTCTTATCTTGGTTAATCCAGTTTACTATTTGATTAAAGTTTGGCTATTCTCCTCTTGTGTTGTTGTGTTGTAACTCACACCCTTCAACGATCCTGCAATTTTACCACACACTTATGAGTCTATTAGACACACTCTTATGAGTCTATTAGACAACCAAGGTGTGGTATTGAAGAGTAAGAGGTTCCATCTGTTGACCCACCTTCTCATGTGTCAAAGAGTGATGCAACAATGGAGACCATTATAGGGAAGAACCAGGTAATTTTACCCACTCCTACCAGTGATGATCAACCCTTGACCACCAAAGACAGAAGAAGCCAAGCTAAGGCAGCCAGAAAAACTACCAAGAAAGTGGTCGAGTCCAAGCTAAAGATAGACCCAAAGAAAATAGGTGTGTTCATTTAGCCGGATTCCAGGTGGTAGGAAACTCTGATTCAGGAAAGGCATGTAGTAACAACACTCCTGTCCTACCAAAGGATCAGAAGTTAAATGGAAAGATTGTAGATAAAGAAAAGAAGAACAAGAAAATGCAATCCTCAAGTTCCTAGAAAATTAACATTGCATGCATAATGTGTGGTATGCATAACCACATGGCCAAAGATTGTTACTACAATACTGCTTGCACATATTATGCAAATAATGTTAAAAGAGAAGGAGTCAAGGAAAGTTTCACATTCGGACCCTATCACATGGTTCAAGTGTTAAAGAAAGGAAAAGTTGTCTCGGCAAAATTGCTTTAGGAAGAAACTCATTCTTCCGAAGGGAAAATTGCTTCGGAAGACATATTCAAGAAAACTCAAAAGAACAAAAGAGTTCCTTCCTTCTGAGAAAAAGGCTGATTCAGAAGAAAAGGTGGTGAATGTCTCTTCCAAAAAAAGAAGCTTCAGAAGAATGCCAAGCTGCACAAGCTTTATCAAGCTCGTCTTCTATGATCAACCAAGGGATGGAATGGAAGATGTTGCAGCCCAAACCTCTTCTTCAAAGACATCCAGCCTCATGCATAAACTTTGGTTCAATTATGTCATTGGAAGAACCCAAGACCAACAAGGCTTGGGTTTCCAATTAAAACTAATCATCTCATCTTATGTGCAGGGACATCCGCATGACAAGAATAACAATATATGGATTATGGATAGTGGATGTTCTAGGCACGTGACAGGGAATAGAAATCTCATTCAACAATTTCAACATTTTGATGGAGGTCCTGTCCAGTTTGGAGGTACCAGTGGAGCTTCAACCAATTATTAGCAAAGTGACTCCCACAACTTATCAGTTGATAATGAACAACACCAAGCTGATAGAAGTAGCATTTTGAAGGAACAGAAAACTGTTAATGCAACTTCTCAGTCAACTAACATTGATGATGTTTCTCCTTCGTTCAATCAGTCCTCATTGAATAAGTGTGAAACATCAGCTGGAATAAGTGTTCAAGCTCCTGATCAAAATATATCCAATCCGGATCAATCTTTGCAACTGGAGGTGATTCCCAGGCTTAGGATTCACAACACTCATCCAGCTAAGAACATCAGAGGAGAAGCCTCTAAAGGTGTGAGAACAAGGGGACAGACTCATAATGGGAATGTCTGCATGTACTCATGCTTTTTGTCACAAATGGAACCCAAGAAAGTAGAAGATGCCTTGAAAGATAGTAGTTGGGTTGAATCAATGCAAGAGGAATTACTTCAATAAAAGAGACAAAAGATTTGGAACCTCTATCCACTACCATCTAGTCAAGTACCTATAGGCACCAAATGGGTACTCAGAAATAAAAAGGATGATAGAGGCTTGATTATCAAGAACAAGGCAAGTCTGGTAGTTCAAGGATATACTCAAGAGGAAGGAATCGATTATAGTGATGTTTTTGCACCTGTTGCAAGACTTGAGACAATTAGGATCTTCTTTGCTTATATTGCATCCAAGAACTTTACTGTCTACTAGCTCGATGTCAAGTGTGCCTTTCTATATGGGGATATAGATAGGGAAGTCTAGGTGTGTCAGCCTCCGGGATTTGAAGACCCCAGCACCCCAACTATGTGTGCAAGTTAGATAAAGCTCTTTATGGGCTGCACCAAGCACCTAGGCTGTGGTATGAGACCTTGTCTCAATTTCTCCTAAAAATGCATACACTAGAGGTACCATTCATAAGACTCACTTCATAAGGAAGTCTGGGAAAGACATTTTGCTGCTCCAAGTCTATGTCGATGACATCATATTTGGTTCTTCAAATGATTAATGTGCAAAGACTTTGAGAACATTATAAAGAAGAAGTTTGAGATGAGTTCCATGGGAAAAATGGACTTTTTCCTTGAAATTCAGGTGAAGTAGATGAAGGAGGGTTCTTCATAAATCAATCTAAGTATGTCAATGACATCTTAGAAAGATTTGAGATGAAAGATTGTAAGCCGACCAAGAGACCTATACCCAGAACCATAAACTTTGTCCTGCCTCTGAGGGGGAGGATATTGATCAACATCAGTATAGGGAAATTATTGGTTCTCTAATGTATCTCATAGTAGACCTAATATTATGTTTGCAACTTCTATCTGTGCAAGATATTAGCCTACTCTAAAGGTTTCTCACCGAGTTGCTGCCAAGAGAATCCTCAGATACCTCAAAGGAGCACCTAAACTAGGTCTTTGGTATCCAAGGAACAACAATTTCAATCTCTATGGCTATTCAGATAGTAACTATGGTGCCTTTAATATCAACAAGAAATCCACATCAGCAGGATGTTAATTTCTTGGTGGAAGGATTATATCATGACAATGCAAGAAGCAATCATGTGTTATAACATCTACTGCTGAAGCCGAATACATTATTACTGCTTGTTGTTATGCTCAGCTACTATGGATTCAGTACCAGATGATAGACTACGGATTCAACTTCATGAGTACTCTTATCCACATTGATAACAACAGTGCTATCTCCATAACTAAAAATCCAATAAAGCACTCCAATACAAGCACATTGATATCAGGTATCATTTCATTAGAGATATTCATGAGAAAAGTCTGATCAAACTAATCAAAGTTGACTCAAATGAACAATATGTTGATTTGTTCACCAAGACATTTGATGAACATAGATTTAAGTATCTCATTACAGCTATTGGGATGATAAATATTGATTAGTCTGTTTCATTTGAAAACATTTTTAAAATGTGTAAAGTATTTTGTGAAAACAATCTAAGCCCTGATACAAAAGGTCCTTTTAAAATTCTTCTAAGTATAAATTCTTCCGAAGAGGAATTAACCCTCAGAAGATGTCATATATATCTTCCAAAGCAAAAATCCTCCAAGGAAAATTTTCTTCTCAGAAGAGTTTTTAGTCTTGGAAGAAGCGATTGATTGATATCAGATTCACTTCTGAAGCATATAAAACTCTCCATTCGGACTACACATTTTAGTCTCAGAAGTAAGAAATTTTCCTTTGAAAGTAAATTTGGCTTTGGAAGAAGATTACCTTCGGAAATCTTTTATACTCGGAAGAAGACCTTACTGTGTAACGGAAATCTTTGGGCCCACATAGTAAAAAGCAAAGATTTTATTAATGATGTTGGAATCTTTTAAATGGTTTTTAATTTTACCGCCCCTATCACATCCTACCTCAAACCATCTTTTCACCTTATCCAATCCCCAAAACCACCATTTCACCCATTTAAATAATCCTAACTTTTCATTTTAATATTTTTACCAATTTACTGCCCAAAAGCTTCCTTCACCTTCAATTCACCTAAATTCAAACTCATTTCTCTACAACCTTTTTCCCATAATGACACTGAACCCTCAACACAACCAAGTCTCACTCCTTGATTCATCCAAGGATGCTGACTTCTCAGAGATCATCTCTTTTCTCACCCAATCTACCTATTACACCGCTCTAACTGTTAACCCCACCCTTTACTCAAATCATATGGCTGAATTCTGGAGCAACGGTCAGATTGAAACCCTAAATAGGGTTAGGGTAATAAGGTCAAGCATTTGTGGCCCGAAGTTGATCATTACTGAACAACTCATCAGGGAGCATCTGGAGCTTCATGATGAAGCGCTCCTACTGATTTCCCAAGTCAGACCTAGACAACACATATACCCAGATGGGATATGGTGAAGATGTGAACAACAAGTTCAATTTCTTATACAACTGGAAGTTCCTACTCCATGTTGTTCTCCATTGTTTGTCTAATAAGTCTGGGGGATGGGATCAAATCCTATATGAACTAGGATGCCTAGTTCATGGGTAGGTGAAAAGCCTCCGCTTCAATTACTCAAGGTTTGTGTTGGCTAACCTTATGGGGAACCTCTAGAGGGACAAATTCTTCATGTATCCCAAGTTCTTTCAGCACATCATCAATTGTGAGCTGGACGAGAGTCAGCTTGTCTATGCAGCAGCCCTACCAGTTCCTCAAATGAGGCTAACCATCTTCAAAATCTTGAAGAGAGTGTCCACCAACTACACTAGAAGACACACTTATCTTCTTCCAGGTATGATCGAGCTAATGGCTCCTAGTGACATCCTTGTTAACCCCATAGGTGATGAACCCAAACCAGCAATTACCCTTACATTGCCAACCCTACCTTCTCACCCCATCAAATATACCTACCAGAGACAACCCAAACGAACCCTTGTTCAATCTACTCTGATCGAACAAGCCCTTCCTATTCAATCCAAAAAGACTAGAGTGGGAACATAGGCCCCACTCAGTCTGAGGTCTCATCATCCTTCACATTTGACCTCAATAAGGAAATTAAGTCTCCTCAGTCTCAATCCTTTGATCACAAAACCCAAGATGAAAGCCCTCAGGGTGAGTCTTTATACTTCCCTAAGCAGCCAAAAAAGGACAGCCCCACCAAAGGCTCATTGCCAATAGACATTGACCAAAGTCCCGGGTCATTATGTTTAACTTCTATATCATTTACTGACCTACTGTAAGAACTGATGAGGAGATTAAGTCTCTCTATGGCAATGAAGTTGATCCCCAATACCCTCTTATGGATCAACAGAGCCTAGAGGGACCTCTTATCTCTATCCCCCATCAGCAAAAACCAACTGAGGTAAGTCCCACTGATATGGAGGGGACTCATGTAGATTCAGCTGCCACTACTGAAGGAGCCTCATTGGATCCTCAGGGAAGTGGTAATATTTCTAAGTCTGAATATATGGCAACCGTGCCTTTTGATGCCTTTGAAAGAGACATCATTCGGCAAGAGAAACCAAGGTACCAAGAAACCACATCTGGTGGTGAGGATGAATATACAAGGTATATTACCTCATCTCCCCATGATTCTTCAAAAGAAGATAAGGGAAGTCTAAAACTCACCATTCAAGACCTACTTTATAAGTCTCAAATCTTGAATCCAAGGTTAAGACTTTAGAGGATAGGTCTGCCAATCAACAACTGAGATCAAAAATCTCAAGGCTTAACTAGCTGAGAAACAGATTGAGAGATCTGTTAGGCACGTACCTATTCAAGTTTCATTGACCTCTTCCTCTAGCTTATCTAGCTCTCAAGATGATGCTACCAAAAATGGAGAGAGTGTTCAAGGACAAACATATGTGGACCATAGATCCGTGCTTTAAATTCTCTAACTTCAACATACCCAGCTTCCAAGCAACAGTGTTTCCTGAGCCTCCTCAAATTGTCCTAAAAATGGACCCAAGGACGCTCAAGATCTCAACGGGATCTTCTTCAAGTTCCTGATAGGATCTTCTTTAGATCAGCCTAGCCCTGATACAGCTATGATGTACTTTGAACTGAAGAACTTAAAAGGATAAATGCACCTTCTACCATTGTGGAAGAAGTTAGTCAACCTAAGGCCCCCATGGAACCTGAATTAATTTCAAAAGGGAAATGTGGACTGATGGGCCAGCACTGAAACAATTGGGCAGATAGTGCATTCCCTCAGGCTTCCGAAGCCAAAGTCAAAACCTCGAAAGAACAACTCAAATCTTCTGAAGCTGAGATGGAAGCTATGGAAGGAATATTCTCCTTGTCCGAGGATCTAATCACCACAGATACAATTCTAGAGCTGGCATCTGAGGTGAATAGTGAGGACTTTCTGAACCGACCCCTAGCTTAAACAACACCACTACAACAAGCTCTAACTACCATCTCTCATCCTGAAACTTCCATCCAGAACCCCCAAGTTCTAGCACTTTCGAAGATGTCAAAGGAAAGAGGAAGATGACTGAGGGAGAGCTTTAGGAGGAAGCAAGGTTAGAAAAACTTAAGAAGAAAGGTAGACTCCCAACTGGGGAGTTGCTAGCTGCAAGTAGCAAATTAGCTGCAGCTAACTAGGAGGCTATCAACAATAGAAAGAGGGTGGAGATCATTGATAGACTTATCAAGCTTGGAGTTGTTAGTGAAGATGTGCTCCTGCTACCACTAGAGGAGTTAACTGAGCTAGAAAAGGCAACCCTGCTACTGATTGAACAAAGGGAAGAAGCAGCAAGGCTGGCCTTAGAGGAGCAAAGAGAGAGGAAGAAAAAGGAAGTTGATCTGCAGCTCAGGAGGGAAAGGATAAATTTCCTAACCTCCATGGGTTTCTTTCAAGAATAAGTGTCTCCCCATGATAATGATACGATCTTATGGCTCTTCAACAAAGAGCAAGATCAATTAGAGAAAGAGATAAAGAAAGCTGCAAGAGAAAAATTGAGGGAGAAGAAGAAGAAGAAGAAGAAGAAGAAGAAGAAGAAGAAGCGGGACTTGCTGCTACCAAGAAGATAGGTGATAAAGCCTAGATGAAGGACTATCTCTAGGCTCATGGCTTCTCTAGTAGGCAGGTGGGTCCCATGTCTGTGAAGACCCTCAACGTATTGTTAGTGAAATCAAGGCTGAAATACGCTCAGGAAGAAGGAAAGAGATGTACCGAAGAGTACAGGGGATGACTTTCTTATCCATTCCACAACCACAGCCTCAACCCAAACCTATCCCTTTCCCTGTTAAAATTGAACCAACCTCTGAGCGTTTCACCCTTGAACCCACATCATCAACCTTACCCACTTACTCACCCACTCAATCCAAACAACCACAATAACTACCCATCCTCAAACCTAAAACCTTAACCAGAACCCAAACCTCTCTCACCAACAACCACCCAAGTCATCCTCTCATTCATTCAAACATCTCTCCTTAGAGGAGTTTAAGGATATCAAGATGAAGTGTGTGTTCCCGATATGAACGAGAACAATGAGCATGGATCTTAGGATTCATATTGATAATAAAAAAACTTGAATGATTGATGCTAAAATAAAATGATGAACATGATGAAGAACACAAACATGTTTAATGATTGGTGTTTATTGATATGTTGTTGAAATCATCATCCTTGAAGGATGATAATATATTGTTGTTGATGATGAACTTAATTCACCCTAACAAGTGTGAATTAGTCATCCTGTATAATGATAATATGTTCTAATATTTATACTAGTCTAGCATTTACAATAATTACAAAACAAACCCTAGACTAATATTTTGTTGCTATTGTTCTTCAAATCTTCAATTTCAATAATGTTGGAAATCTTCAATTTCTTGAAAGGTAGAATACCCAACAATACTCCCTCTAAATTGTAGATTTCCAATGTGAATTGAAGCTTGATCTTGTTTTTGTTGAATAGTTGTCCAAAGTCAAGAAATTTGTTGTTGATGTGGAAGCTAGGTCTTCAAAACTTTGGTACCACTATATTTTGTAACAATGATACTCGTTTTTGTCGATGAGAGCCCAAATACGAAGCCCAAATTTGTTTTGTTGATCATAAGCCCAATCTTCAACACTTGAGCCCAATTCCAACTAATGTTTTTGTTTAATGATGTAGCCCAAGCAACAAAACTCAATGGGGTTCACGAGCCTATTTGCAACCCTAGGTTGCAAACCCTAATTCGTTTGATACTTGATGTGGCAGCCTTAAATTCGCAAGCAACCCAAATTGACAAAGACATTTGCAGCCGCATTTTATATTCGGCAAACCCTAATTAGGGCATCCCTATTCGGCCGTAATCAGCCCTAATCGGCAGCCCCTATTCAGCAGCCTCTTTTGGTTCGCAAGGGCTGCCTTTGGCTGCTTCTTTTGGTTTGCAAGGTGCCCAATGCAACCTACATTCGGCACCCATATTTTGGCAGCCTCATTCGGCCGCAAGAATCCCTTATCGGTAGCTTCTATTTGGCTCGCAAGAGCTGCCTTCGGCAGCCTCTTTTGGATCCCACTTTGGCAGCCACAAACCCTAATTTCCTTGATTGAGGCAGCCGAAAACCCTAGTTTGTTTGATACTTGAGGTAGCCGCAAACCCTAATGTTGATTGATTGTTGAATTGTTTTCTTCAAACCTTCAATAATTTTAGTAATCCAACCATGAAATATCATCAAAATCAATATGAATCCATAAACTCTGGCTCTGATACCAATTGTGTGTTCCTGATATGAATGGGAACAATGAGCATGGATCTTAGGATTCATATTGATAATAACAAAACTTAAATTATTAGATGCTAAAATATAATAATAATGAATATGATGAAGAACACAAACATGTTTAATGATTGGTGTTTATTGATATGTTGTTGAAATCATCATCCTTGAAGGATGATGATATATTGTTGTTGATGGTGAACTTAATTCACCCTAACAAATGGTGAATTAGTCACCCTGTACAATGATAATATGTTTTAATATTTATACTAATCTAGCATTTACATAATAAACCCTAGACTAATATTTTGTTACTATTGTTCTTCAATCTTCAATTTCAATAATGTTGGAAATCTTCAATTTCTTGAAAGGTAGAATACCCAACATGAAGCTCACCAAGTGTACAACTTTGAGCAACATCTCTTGTGAGGAGGTGTCTGTCAAATTGAATTTTGTTGATGGCTCCTTATGTTCCCTCACAAGAGATCAATTCCTTGATATGCCTAGAGGAACATTGGACCAAGCTGCAAAACTCCTTGGCCTCTCTAAATGATAAAAAGAAGAATCTAAGAAGAAAGCTGGTGACTCTATTGGATATAAAGAGAGGTGACAAGGTTCCTAGTCAGCCCCTTGTACCAAGGAAGAAGATTATCCAGTGGAGGTTCGAAGACTCTTTTCACAACTTTGTTGTTGAGAGAGAGAATGATGAGACAAATAGGATCAATGCCTCCTTTCTGCTACACTTAAGAAAATTTGACATTGCTGAGTTAGTAGAAAAGCCATTCTCCAACCCCTCCAACTCTGAGATAGTTGCTCATATCAGGAATCATCTTAGCAGCCTTCATCTAGCCGAGCTGACTGCAAGGCCCAAGATTGAATAGGTGATGCAACTAAGAGAGGTGGAGGAAAGGAAAGGATTAGCAACCAAAGGCAAAGCCTTTCTTCAAATGGTTGAAGGTTCCAACCTTGAATCCATAGTTAGATGGGAGTATGACTATAAATCCCATCAACTAACTCTCTTTAGGGGGGCGCAACAAAGGGTACATATCATTTAGAGTGACAGACTGGATCACCTATCAACTAATGACTTGTATAAACTTCTCAGCACAACTTCAGGAAGAATAAGGAAACTGATAAACATCTTTTGTCCCTAGTGCTGAAGGTATTGAGAAGCAGGAAGAAATGAGGTTTTGGTAGCATCAACCTAGGGGGAGTTTGTTGGATCTAGAAAGGCATGTGCAACCAAAACCAAACACTTAGACTATTTTGGTACAACTAATAAAGGACTTCCGAAGCTAAGAGTAGAACTTCCGAAGACAAATGGAGTTATTCCAAAGTCAAGTGCAAGATCAACTTCCAAAGGAAAACTCCAACTTCCGAAGAAAAATTCTCTGCTCTTCCGAAGCTTCAACACTTAGGTGGTGTTTTTTTTTTACCAAAACCACTTCCCTACCTCTTCATCTGCATGCACACAGATGCGGGAAGAGGTTTTGAGTGTGCAGAGTGTTTTATTTAAGACATTTCATTAAAAAACATCTTCCTGAGGTCTACATGGAGAAGATGTGGACTTATGACTTCTCAACTCTTCTTAACCTCTTTTCCGTTACCCCCTTTTAGACCTTCATTTGTGTTCAACCCTCCCTACCACTCCTCTCCTCCATCCAGTCTCCGTCCGCCGCCTAACCGTCGGTCTCGGCCGCTGCCCGAACCGCCACCCTTCGAGTTGTCGCCCTCTTCATCTCCAGTGTTGCCCCCTATCCCGCGCTACCCCCACCCACTCTACCCTCCCCCTCCGTGGTCGTCTCCCTTATCGCCGCTCCCACCGGCGCTACCCTCCTCCGGCGCTACCCTCCTCCGGCGCCCTCCTCCATCGTAGCCTTCCGAGGCCCTCCTCCGGCGCAAAATTTGATGTGGGTGTTGGCTGAAATTTATGTTTATACTAGGGTTTTAAATCTGCATTGCTTTTTTGTAAGATGGAAATCAAGGAGTGAAGTATGGGTTAAATATGTTTAGTTTAATTATAGAATATTTTAGTATTCTGTAGATGTTAAAGTTTAAACCTTACAAGTAGTTTTAAATCTGCATTAGCCTTTCTATAAACCTTACAAGTAGTTTTTTCCTGCCATATTTTCCATTTTTTTGCGGGCACACTGTTAATATATCTAATCTCTTGAAACCCCATAAACATTCATATCAGTTTATGTCTGAAATCTTACTAATAAAACAAGGGTGATTACAGTAACTGATATGTAATCGTCATGAAACATATCAAATGGTTTTTGTAACCCACCTTTATAAGCTACTATAATTTCACTAAGATTTTTTTAACACACATCCCACATGACATTGTTATTCTAGCAATTTTTCAGCTACCCCCTCTACTATAACTCTATCACAACAAATCTAGCGAACCCCTTTTCCTTTTACCCGTATGTTGGATCATATTAGGCTGGTGCAACCAAAACTACACTTAGAATATATTGAGTGCAACTGAATAAAGACTTCCGAAGACAAGGCTACACTTTTGAAGCTAAGTTAAAAATATTCCAAAGCTTAAGGAAGAAGAACTTCTAAAGTAAGAACTCAATCTTCCGAGACTAAGTAGTTCTCCTTTCGAATTTAACACTTAGAAGATTCAAGACAAAGCCTTCCTAAGAACAAAGTCATGACGACTTGTAGAAGTCTCGGAAGATGTTGATTCTTCCGAAGTATAAATGGTTTCGGAAGAAATTATTCTTCCGAAGCCATTTAATCTTCGGAAGAACCAACTATGAACCAGTGGATAAAAGTATGGTCTGACTTACACATACTGCCAACTTTGATATACTACATGGCACTTTTCCAGGACCGTGTAGTTGACCATACTGTATTCCACTATTTATCTTTTATTAGTTAGTGTAGTTATCATTTTGGTTGGTGACAAAAGGTAAGTCATGGACATGTTATGACTACCTAATCTAAGATAGTATTTTATCTTAGATGCATTACTTCTAGCAATGTAGTATTTGTCTAGTTGTAAGTTTCAGCTATTCATATAACTATAACCGACTATAGATAGTAGTATATATAGTTTCTCATTATAACTCATTCACATATGCTTGTAAGAGTCTTGTAACATTGAGTTGAGAAGTAATATATACAAATATCTTGAAAAACATTCTTGTGTTCATTAACTTAGTATATTATTATCAACTTAGTTGAGAGATCTGCTTCATCATTCGAGTGAGTTTACGTGAGTTTGAGAGATAAATCTTGTTTTAAGAGACCAACACCGATTTTGCACCGTATCTCATTCTCATTGCACTATCTCTCACGATCTTATCCTATTTCATGTTTCATTCATTATAGCAACCCTCTACTCCTCCTACCACCTACTACAACCATCATCGTCTATTTCTATCTCTTTGTCTACATGAACGAGATGTTGGTTTTCATCGCTATTGAATTCGCTTGCAACTATCGTCGTATATCTCTCTCTGTATTGGGTTTGTTCAATACCGGTCTCCTTTCTTCCACATGAAAAATCTTAAATGCTTTTGAATCTCTAGTTTAAGCTTTTGAATCGAGGGTCGAAGATGCAATGGTGACTATCGATGATTGGAGATGGGAGGAGTCGGTTATAGGTGGTAACAAGTGCGGTGGTGGCAATGGTAGGTTTATGTGGTGGTGGCGATGTATGCAAATTAGAGGTGTACAAAAAAATCAGGATAAAAACGAAGCGGTTTGAAAAAAACTAGTTTGAGCCAACCCGATTTGTACATATTCAAAAAACGAGTCCGGTTTAAAACCGAACCAATTTGGTAAGAAACCAGTGTAAATACAGATTGGATGATTAGGGTAAGGTGGTGAGTCCCATAAATATTAAAGTATTTTATTTTTTATATATTGCATTAAACCTACAACATATATACATACTTTAAAACTAATCTTATAACTTTTTAAAATTAAAAAAAAACAAACAAACAAAGAAACAAACTATTTAAACATAGCAGAGGTGTAATTTAGTGGTTATATTAATGTATAGTTTAGACTGCCTAAAATTCAGATTTTATTTTATCCCACGAGAAAAGCAGGAAAGAGAGAATTTCTTGGGGAGTGGGTGGTCCATTTTCCTCAATACTAAAAGTTTGGTGTTTTGGGGATGAACATAATGATGATGATGATAACAGGCTGCTGTGTTCGTTTGTGATTGTAGGCTCAACTGAACAACAACATGGGGGGTGCCTCCATCAATGAGAGTTCGTCGAGGCTGGCAGCGTTAGCTCAGCAGCTCCGCCTTTACAAGCCGCCGGGAGTCGGTGGTGATGATGATGATGATGATGAGCAAACCACTTCTGAAGAAAGCCCCTCAGTGGTCAAGAAAGCCGCTGTTCTGATATGCCTTTTTGAAGATCATCAAAACGACCATGCTCTCCGTGTCATTCTCACCAGAAAATCTTCTCGCCTCTCAACACATTCAGGTAATCAACTATCACCTCATTCACCATATTTCCTGATCCACCCACCGTTCATAATCAATCGTTTGCTTGTGTGATTGACCGGAGGAGACATTGGAGTTGATTAGGTGAAGTTTCATTGCCTGGAGGGAAAGCTGATGAAGATGATGTAGACGACGCTGACACGGCCACAAGGGAAGCGAAGGAGGAGATCGGGCTTGATCCTTCACTGGTAGATGTTGTTGCTCTTCTTGAGCCATTTTTGTCCAAGGTATCCATATGGCATATCTGCGCTGTTACACTGATGGAGAATTGGCTTTGTTATTACATACTTGCATTTCTGGATCTTTTGTTTAAGCACCATCCCTTTCTCTTGCAGCATCTTCTGCGGGTAATCCCTGTAATTGCCATGCTTTCTGATAGAAATGCATTCCTTCCAACTCCTAATGTTGCTGAAGTTGATGATGTTTTTGACGCTCCTTTGGAGATGTTTCTAAAGGTTTTCTTCTTCATCCAATCGCCCGCCTACTCGAACATATTGTTACATTCTACATTCAAATCATAGATGGTGAATGTAGTTAGTAACACAAACTCTTAAACCATTCCACCCATTTTATTCTAAATTTGTGTTTTTTTACATAATGGCTATTAATTGACCCCTTAGTAAGCTGGGATTATGCTTTTGAACTTGTTGATGCTAAAAAACATTATTTCATTTTATAATGCAGGATGAAAACAGAAGATCTGAGAAAAGGGAATGGATGGGGGACGAGTATCTGGTTCATTATTTTGACTACGAAACGGGAGGCAAGAGATACGTGATTTGGGGCTTAACTGCTGGGATTTTGATTCGTGCTGCATCGATTGTGTACCAGAGACCACCTGATTTTCTTGAACAAAGCCCCAAATTCAAGGTTCCTGCCCTCGCGTCTTAAACGAGGACACCATAATGCCATAGACCTTTATATGTGTTCATTCTGCTGGTATGGTGGCCTAAGCCTTTGATGAGTTAATTTAGCTTTTATATGTTCATTTCGATATGTTAAAACAAATTTATGATTCAAGGCAGAATTTATAAACGAAACAAGCTCCTGGGAATATGGCACTCGGGGCTATTAAATAAAAGCCTCCAAGAAGTTCATAATGAACAAATAGATCTCTTCTCTCCCTTGTATACATACAAATCTCGTCACTTGCAATTAATTGAGAAACAGGTATACATCCTATGAAAATAAGCCCACATGCCTTGTGTTAAAACTGAGACACAATTAAGCAGTTGAGCCATCTATCATCTCTTACTAATTCAATTTCAATGTTCCTACCAAATTCTGAACAAAATATTTAAAGCCCTTGACCATTACCCTTGTTTCATCCGCCATCACCAACACCACCACCATGACCGCCCCCGGTTCAATCTATCTGACACTATTCGCTATCATAGATCTTTTATTTGGATTTATGATGTGATTTGTTGTTTCAGTTACAGTTTTGATTATTTCATATTTTTACAAACTAAACTAAATAAAATAAAATAAAAATCGGAATCCCACTCCTGCTTCTACATTACATTCTCTCCTAATATTTCTCTTCCTCTCCTTTATTGCTTGTTGTCAAATACCCATTTCAAATTCTGTAAAATTAATTACAAACTTGTAACTGTGTATTTAGCTTAACCACAAGCTATATATCGTCAATTTGTCATTTCAAATATTGAGGTGTGTCTTGAAGCAACTAGGAAGGTTTTTATTTTGTGACCTTGAGGTAATGAGTTCTAGTTGTGAAAAACAACCTTTTGCACAAAAAGTGCAAGTTAAGGCTGCATATATTAAACCGCTTTGCTATCCGGCCCCTCCCTGAACTCTACGCAAATGGGGAGCTAAGTTTGCAATTTGAAATATTGGTGATAGTTACATTTTTCACATTGCTTTTAATATGCAACTCTCACTTTCAGTTTTCTTAAGACAATCGTTACACGACAGTTTGCACCAATCTCTTGTTAATGAGAAGCTTATTACAACATTTTTGCAACTTGACAACTAATATGCTCTTGTTGGTTGCTTTCTAGTCGTCAGTTGCTGCAGCAACCTACAAGAAAGAGATCTTGCTTTGTTTTAAAGATAATATCACAAGTGACCCTTATAGTAGTTTGAGTGTGTAGGTTAAAACAATACGTTTCTATTTCAATCATCATCAGCAATTGCTTGAATCTTGAATTCCTTTTGATAGTTTGTGAAATACCAAATCTACTTTATTTATTTGTAAGAAACATGTTACTAAGAGTGTTGTAAAATCTCAAATCGTCAAAGTTTAGAAGTTTTGGTCTTGGAAGAAATATTTTACTGTGTATTTGGAGGTATCTATGTATTTCATCTTCCTTTTAGTCTAGCTATAACATTTGCATCAAAATATTGATTCTCAGGTCAATAGTTCAAGATCAGGATCACAAACAAAAACTAGCAATTATCACCAATAGAAAATAGTAATGGCGAATAATAGCATAAATCAAGAGGTTGAAAAGGCAGTGAAGAAGCATAAAAAGTCAATTCAACATTAAAGTGGTACATGGTTGTTTGATTTAAAAGTTGAGAATGGCAATGAAATCTATGATGCTAAACATGAGCAGATTATTCAGCTGTTGGATTTATTGAGTTTGAATCAAAATCAGAATGTCATTGATCAAAATGTGAAAGCAAACATAATAGAAAGACATATAGCAATAATTAATCAAAAAGGAACAAATAAAGCAAGCAATTTGGTGAGGTAGACTTTCCAAAACTTAATGGAGAAGATTTGGATGATGGCTAGGTCGGTTCAGGTATTTTTTGCATTGTTGATGAAACATTTGATGACATCTTATGGATGCATGTGATGATCTCGTGAACGTTAATCAACCTCACAGTCTCATGGATGTGATAACCCCGTGAACTTTGATTGACCCCGCAATCTCATGGGACTTCTTATATCATTAATCGGTGTTGTCCTTATAAACTATTTTATTTTGTGACTATCAATCCATACAAGATCTAAATGAAAATCCCTTAAAAGGGTTAAAAGTGTTGGAAGCATTAAAAATAATATCTCGACATATGTTTTATAAATCACGAAAGATCTTTATAGCTCTTAAGCAATCTCATCACATGTGATTAATTGACTTGGTATATATATATATATAAAAAACCAGGGGTATAGGTTTCATATGATAAGCCATTTTTTTATTTAACTCTTTCAGACATTAAAATCAAATTTTATGTAGATGAATTAAACATCAGAACTCATTAAGGATATATAAGAATTGTCAGATAATTAAGTTCACTACAATCATAATTTATGTCGATTATCTAAACATCATCAAATCTTCTAGATATATAAATTGTAATTGTCAAACTTCTATACAAAAAAAAACATTGTACGATTAAATTACGTCTAACCTATAGTTCTAGTCTGAATTTGTCCATTAAGTACGTAAGAATATATTAGAACATTCTAAAATCAGTAAATTTTATCATACTAATGACACTTATTGTTGTCTAATCACGAGACATACACTATAATAGTTACCACCCTTAAAAAAGGTCAATGAAGTACTTGGTCTAAAAGTATCGTACCTAAACTCAGTTGATCAACTATTGCGTCTCCTAAATATCTTGACACATTATATTATGTTTTTGGTACATGTGTTAACGGATATATAGTTTGAGCTCTCGGCATGTAGACGAACATAGTAGAAAACTTATGCTAGTGTATTTACAAGACACAAGACCTATCATCTTAACGAGACATAAGACATATAATCTACTAGTTAGTCCTGACTAATTTGTTATGCTGATGATAGGGGTGTTCATTTTCGGATATCCAAATTTCGGATATCCAAAAATTTTGGATAGTAGATTTCCACTATCCGAATTTGAATTTGAAATTTCGGATATCTGAAATTTCGGATTCGGATTCAGATATCCGTTCGGATATCCAAATTTCAAAAAAAGTTGTATTATTTGATACATTTTATAAAAATATAATAAATTTTATTGAAATTTATTTCATATATCCAAAGTATTTATTAAAATATCCGAAATATCTGAAAATATCTAAAATAATTAATTAATATCTAATATTTTTAAAAATTTTATAAAAAATATTTTGGATATTTCGGATATCCGAAATATCCAAAAATTCTCAAAATCACAATCCGAATCCGAATCCGAAATTTCGGATATCCGAATTTCGGATTTTCAGATATTTTGGATTCGGTTTCGGATTCGGATATTTTTTAACACCCCTAGCTGATGATAAAGTGTATGACTGCATAATCTCAATCAAGTTACATGCCACGTACTATGACATGATGAATTTATAAAGGTTGTCAAAGCAAACCATAAGATCAACACCATCAATATATGATAACTTACGACAATCTATGAGATTAATATAAAAACATACAAGAAACATATGGTTCATAATAATTCAAGAAGGACCCAACAATACTAGAAAGATGGTGCAAAATAAATTATGATGCCACAACCAGTGACATATCCTAGTGAAAAAGATGTATGTCATCATTCTTGAGGTGGTGATTCAAACCTCATATTAGGTGTTTGTGTAGATTTAATTTGGAGTATTAGGCGTTTGTGTCGTTCCAAAATAATAATAATAAATAAGTCAAGGAGCCAACAATAGCAAAAGACATGAGTTAGTTTAAAGTTAAACACCATGCATGTTACAATCCTAACTGATTTAAATGAAGAATTATAGCAGAATTACAATGAACTGATGGATAATAAACTGATGGATCAAATATACTAACTGATTTAAAGAATGGTAGAAAAATTACAATCAACAAGGTTCAAACAATACATAATACCCATAATATTCATTGTATATTGATAAACAAATCAAATAAACAAATACAATGAGTGTGCAATCGGGTTTTTTAGGGTTTTAGTAGGGTTACCATTTAAAGAAAATATTCTATTTATAGGGCATATACTTGTTTATTGACTAATCTACCTTGATAATATTACATCTGATAATCTAAGTCAAAAGTACATAAATAAATTAAGTATTTCTTTCTTGTCACTCACATTTGTTTTTGGTTCATCCACATTTGTTAATGTGGATGACATATGCCTTGTCCGCATTTCATACTTTCTTGATCCGCATCAATTATTCTTCATAAGTATTTGTGATTGTTCATCCGCAATAGTTTAATGCAAATGATCAAATACTTAGCTGCACTGGTTGTGCATCCACATTAGACAAATGCTGAGAACAACACTTGTTCTTTTTCTACTCTATCCTCATATCATCCTCATCCGCATTTCTTCAACACTTGTTAAAATTATCCGAACAAAAACACTATTTTATCCACCATTTGAATAACTTGTTAAAATACATGATCCTTTTAGGGTTCAATAACTTTTATCCTACAAAGTTAGTTTCTTAGTAAGAACTTTAACAAGTCATGATTAATGATCCTGTAGTATCAATTAATTTTGATCATAAATATATGAGCCAAACTATATAATAGTATATCATTGATAATGCAAAACATAAAATGTATTAAGTTCATTGTAATAAAGATAGAACACATAAAGTATTAGTATTAGAGAGTTCCCTTTCTCTTGACGGTTTGTTCCTTAGTTTAAACACTCGTATCACTAATCTTATTAACCCACTTACTTTGCAAGGACATTAATAAATGAAGAATTTGACCCATAGTACATAGAAGATGATGTGTGTATAATACTCAAGATCATAAGGTGGTTGAGCAGGGTAACTTTCAGAGAATTCAAAGTAAGAAAAAGCCTCAAAAGTAGTTACAAACAGAATTAAGAGAATAGGCGGGGAAAACTGTTAAGATTTCTAACTATCCATTTACATCTCTTATTACAAATATTTAAAGTAATAAACACACACTAACCATTGACCACCACTTAATACCCTTTCCCAACCATTATTACGCATCAATACCCCTTCAATAAGAACAAATGACGGATACATTGGTTCATCTAAAGAGCCGATTCCTAAGTAGAGCATCTTCGGGTAAATAGTCCTTCCATTTGACTAACCACAAGATCACCATGTGGTGCGAGTTCCCTTGGATAACATCCATAGAATTATCTTCCCAAACCCCTAATGGAACTGGAAGAGGTCATTACAACCCTAGGAAAGCAACCATGTAAGCCTTACATTGTTGGCAAAGGACACATTGTTTCACATAAGCAGCCACCTTTGTCCTTATTATAGCCTTGCCACCCTATTAATAGTAGCATGAACCCTAGAATGCCCCCTTGAACTAAATCATGTAACCATGTATAGATTTTATGCTTGAGATCAATCAAATTACTAATAACCAGCTTAATGATGGACTACAACAACGGATTAGTAACCCAACCTTCCTTTATATCCTCCCATATACAAGTACATACCGAATTAAAGTAATTCCCCATGCGTAACTCTAAAGAGAGCATCCGCAGCCACATTCTTTACCCCTTTTTTATATCAAATCTCAAAAGAAAAACCCAACATCTTTGATAACCATTTTTCTTGTAAAGGTTTGATAATCTTAGTGTCTCACAAATACTTTGAGGCTTTGCTAACCAGTTTGAATTATAAAGGGACTATGAATCAAACACCGTTGCCATTCTTGCATCGCGTGGATAATTGCCAACAGCTCCCTTAATTAAGTTGATAAAGCCAATTTCTTTCATGGTAAGGTTTTACTAACATAAGAAACAGGGTGACCCTGCTACAGTAATATTGCTCCAATGCCGAAACTAGAAGCATTGGTTTTTATGATAAAAGGCTCCTCAAGATTTGGCAAGCCTAACATAGGTGGTTGGATCATAGCCACTTTAAAGCTTAAACAGTTTTCTTTATAACATAATTTCATTTAAAGGAGTCTTTCTTTAGCAATTGGGTCAATGGCCTTGCAACAGTACCATAATTCTACACAAATCTTTTTTAATAACCAGTAAGGCCCGATAAACCCCTTAAAGCCTCAATAGTAGTAGGTGTAAATTTTAGGGTCAGTACCAATGCCCTAGCATGAAATGATTAGACCCAAGTATTCTGATTTTCTTTCACCAAAGACACATTACTCTCATTTGCCACCAATTGATTTTTCCTTAACAAAGATTGTACAATCTATAAATGGGAAAGATGCAATTTTCGAAAAGAACTATTAACCAATAGATCATCAAAGAACACTAACATGAACTTTCTTCAATAACTTAAAAAACATGATTTGTTAGTCCTTGGAACAAGGATGGAGCATTGGTTAAGCCAAATGGTATGACAAACAATTCAAAACGATCAATTTGGGTTTTTAACGCTATCTTGTTGATATCAGCAGGGGGTCCATTCTAATTTGATAGTACCCCAACTTGAGATCCAACTCTGAAAAAAGCTAAGTACCATAAAGCTCAGCACACATCCTCCATCCACCGTCATTTTCCTTCACTAGTACAGCAGGTGATGCAAAAGAGCTATTACTATAACCGATAATACTTTGCTCCAACAACTCATTGGTCATAGACTCTGTAACATCCTTGTACAATGATGGATATCAGTAAGCATGAGAATTAATTCCATCCACCCTTGGTTTGAGAGGACTACTATGATCAAAGGTATCCCTCAAAGGAGGAAGTGTCTTGAGGTCCTTGAACACATTTGAATACTCCTGCAGTAACTCTTGTAAACAAAGACCCACAGTCTATCACCAGTCTGTTGCAATACAATAGAGGATGGAGTAGGTTTTCCTTCAATAGCAAACACTTGCAACATTGATAATTCCCCTTTTTACATGGTTAAATTCTTGAGACTTCCCTTACTAAGGACAAACATTTTTTTGAGTGTTGGCCCTTTAATGCCACATTTTGACCTTCATATCTGAATTCCACAGTTCTATCCCTATAATTTAATTTACTACACCCTAAGGCGATGAACCACTAAACCCCTAACATAACATCACACCCCTAGTGGAATTACATACATGTTTGCCTTAGAAAGAATGCCTAACATCTTCCATATAGGCCTTTCCACCATTTTATCACACACAATTGTACCTCCATCAACTACTTTTACTAACATGGCCGACCTTGTGACCAAACGACATCCTACCTGTTATGCTACTATGTATCCATGAGCAACTGTAAGTTCATTTTTCCAAAAGACCCGGTAACACTTAAAGATTGGAACCTATTATCTCCCTCCAAAGCATTAATTGAGCAAATTCCATTTCACCCATTATAGTATCCACTAATTCCGGTTCCTTTATCATCTCCACTTCAACATGGTACACCCGAGGTCGTTTACCTCTCCAGTTATGATCATGTAAATACTTCTCATCACAGTTAAAGGACAATCCTTTCGCTTGTTTTTCATCAAACTCACTTTGAGTAGGTTCTCTCACTAGTAGTTATCTTTTTAGCATTATTCAACATGGGCTTAGTTACTAGTACTATGGCTTTGGAAACAATTGGTGTTGTCAATACAGGAGGCTTACTTACAACCTTAGCCTTCTTTGCCTTAATAGTGGCTTCTTGTAGCTTAGCTAAATAGAATGCCTGCTGAATAGTCTTAGGATTAAACATCCTAACTTGCAATTTAATATCATCCTCTAAGCAAGCTATAAAACAACTCATCAGTTAAAGGCAAATTTAACCTTCTTATGATAGCATCAAAAGCATCATGATACTCTTGGCTGTTTTAAATTCTTCAACTTAGTCATTGAATCAACAAACAATTTGCCAGAACTAGTTCGTAATTCAATCACTAACTCTTGCCAAGACAAGGATTGATTGCCAATCTACGAAGAATATGACCGAAACCATGGTGAAGAATTTCTTCTAAATGAATTACTATTAAACGAACATTCGTTGCATCGAAGAGTTTTTCAAATTTTCACCTCTGATTTTTGGAAATTCGATCTTTGTAAGCCTCATCGAATTGAAGCTGGAATCAACTCTGTTTGACTTCGATCAATTGCTCGACGATCTTCCTTCTCCACTTCTCGTCGGTTGATTACTTACCGGTTGAGAAATCTGAATTAAGAGGTCCGTAAGAATCTCTAGCATCTCCTTAAGAGCCTTTGAGTTCTCTTCAACTTTCTCCTTCATCTACGATTGTTGACCACTATTTGTTTCGATCCGCGACTTGCTTCATCACCATCAGTATTCATCTGTCTTGTAGTCATTGCCATAGTTATGATCTTCAATTCCAAGGAAAGATGGCTCTGGTATCACTGAGTGATGGATAATACTCATGATTGTAAGATGGTTGAGTAGGGTAATTCTCAGAGTATTCAGAGTAAGAAGAAGACTCGAAAGTAGTTACAAACATAACTAAGAGAATATGCGGGAAAAAACTATTAACATTTCTAATTGTCCTGTTACATCTTTTATTACAAGTATTTATACTAGTAAACACACGTTAACCATTGGCCAACATTGACTACCCATTCCCAACCATTATTACACATCAAAAGACAAGAGCTTACATTGATAAAAATAAATAGATCTAGAAAAACCAAATTCTTCAACTGGAAAAAATAAAAAGGAAACTAGGCCAAATAATCCATCAAGCCACCTTTCCTTCCTTTCGCTAACAATAGTTGTTCAATAAAAACACCCCTAGACTTAAAGCTGGAAAGGTGATTAAAGCAGATGCCTGAGAATATACAATGCACAAACAACAACAAAAAATTAAAAAGAGGAATAATCACAATACGATGTCACATTGACTAATTTACCTATAAACATGTCAATTTAAATACTTTTGTCCCTAATTGATAAAATAACAACAAAAATAATTAAAATGAGGAATAACCACAATACGATGTCAATGTTGACTGATTTACATATAAACATGTCAATTTTTAAGAACTTTTGTCCCTAATTGATAAAATAACAACAACAACAAATTAAAAAGAGGAATAACCCCAAAACGATGTCAATATTGACCGATTTAAATATAAACATGTCAATTTAAATACTGTTTTCTAGCTAATCAATAAAATAAATCAAATGCATCAAAAGGGTTGGAAGTAAGAATCATATTTTGACTCTTTAACTTATATACATACGATACTATGTTATAATACATTTGAGGAGGACGATATTCACCTATTAAACAACTTTGTTTGTCGCTTCTCTTATTTAATCCCTAAATCATTATTACTAATTATTTAATGAGAAAGTTGCAAATTTGGTCGTCGTGGTTTGGACAGATTGCGTATTTGGTCCCTAGGGTTAGAAAATTGCAAGGATAGTCCAAAGTTTGGTAAAATTTGCAGCAATGGTCCCCATCAATAATTAGTGTCAGTTTGTGGGGTTAATTGAGGGGTATATATGTCTTTTTACAATAAACTAACACGAATAATTTTTTTGTAAGAAAACGTATATACCCCTAAGTTAACCCCCATAAATTGACTTCATTTAATGATGGGGACTATTTTTGTAAACTTCACTAAACTTTGGACTATCTTTGCAATTTCTAATCCTAGAGACCAAACACGCAATCTGATCAAATCAAACCACGGGGACCAAATTTGCAAATTTCACTTATTTAATATTCATTTTAATATTTTCTTTATTCAAGGAGTGTAGCACATGAGTTTCCGGGCTAGTGCATGTGTGCGTATATACTATACATAAGTGTACAATACACGTATATTATGTGTGTTTAAAATATAATTGTATACCACATGCATACATACATAAATGCATATACATATATACACCTACATATATATACATATACACATAAATACATATAAATATACATATCTATATATGTATAATATATATATATAAATATTTATACATGTGTACACGCATGCACATGCACATACTTAGAATGACACACGCAAATAGTCTCAAAAAACCGGACAAGAAGTGATTCAGGTTAGTTTCACATCATTAATCCATTTTAAGATCCAGCCCTGAAAACTATCCTGCTCAATTTTGGCATGACTGAAATCAAGGGAACTTACCATAAAAAAGACTACTTCTTTGTTAGCAAAAGCAGCAGTGTATTTCCAATTTTGCATTTCCTTCTTGACAAACCGTTGTAGCTGAATGGCAGAGACAAAAATTAATATAAAGCACAATACATACGTCTTACCATTTAAACATTGTAGAAAGTTGAGCAATTGTCTAATATGACAAATTTAACCTTCTGGTCATTGAATAGTAGGCATTGCCCATATACAGAGGATGGGTAAATTCATAAAAGGGGATCGTTGATGCTGAATTGTTCCGTTAGCGGGGAATCAAACCATTTATCTTTTTACAAAAATAGACAAAAGTTAACCTAAAATGTAGGAAGCATGCATACAATAATTGGAAAATGCCACATTTGATTTGTGTAGCAATATTCATGTTTCTTTGCAATGTTATACGGTTTTTTGAGAAGAAATGAATGCCATCGCAAAACAAATTGTGATTCCTGTCACTAAGCAGTAATGAAAATGGCATGAAACAGACAGAAATTGGTTCAAAGTTAAAAGCATGTACGATTATGTTACTAAAGAGACTAATCAACTCATGCCACGCATAATTTTGTGAACGGAACGTAAATGTTTGCGTGTTGGGAGAGCAGAAAGTACCTCGTGATGATTCTGTTTGATCATTGACCAAGTTGTTTCTAGCACCTCCCGACAGTCATAAAGAAAGTTTCCAAATTGTGTTTTGGCAAACTGGAAACCAATAGTACATGACATAGTTATGATTTGTTACAACTGCAGTAAACATATGCTACTTCCCCTACAAGACTAGAGTTTACAAATCTAGAGCATTGTGGTGTTGTTGAATGTACAACTCACTACAGAAGCACCCCCCCTGGATTTGAGACAAGGTGCCTTAGAAAAGAAAATGCCTGAAAGTGGGTAGTGATGAAAAAAAATGATAATGAAATAAATGCTTGGTAACTGATAAAAATGTAGGTGCCAAATATGGTGGCATTACCTGGTAGTCAAGTATGTGCAATAATATTGATTACTGTGGTATCTTACTATGGTTTAACAACTATGTTTTTCTATTAATAGTACCAATTTAGATACTCATATCAATTATGAAACAAATAGTGACATTCAATATAATGTACATCAACCAACACAAAAGGTGTGTGAGTACCTTTAGAAAGGTGCACCTGCTAACTTGCCTTTTCACATCTTTTCTTCCCATCTGTCATGAAAAATTAGATATAAAGCTGCATCACAAGCTTACAAAAACTTAATAATATTCACTTCTTAATTAAAGCACAATAAGGACTATTATTATAGAAGAAAACATACTTCTGAAACTACAAGAGCTTGTTCAAGATGTTGAATTTGAATCCACTGTTCATTCACAATTTCAGACATCTGCATCCACAAAGAATGACAATGATAGTATGCATTTATTCCATGATGTTGTAGGAAAATGGTAAACAAATATCGAGCGGAAAACTGTAATGCCTGAAAATTTGAAGTGTAAAATAGACTGCATACAGTTCGGGAGAACGATAACTAACCATTTCAACCCTTGACTTGGTTTCTTCCAGTCTATTCTCAGCATCTTGTGATTTGTACTCTAAATTGTGTAGCTCAAAATGGTTTCTTCTTGCAGTAGCCCAAAGAAGTTGAACCTGACAAGAGCTATTACCCGCTGCTTACAGTTGTTGCAAGAAATATGAGTGAAAATAGAAAAAAAATTTATAGAAATAAACCTCTTCTTCCAGCTGATTAAACCTTTCATTTACACTTGATGAATCAGTCTACAACCACAGGAAGCAGTGATGATGAGTTAAACAGCTCATAGAAACTCAAGAGAATAATGAAGCAAGATGAAATGCCGTCAACCTTCATAATTAGCAAAACAGATTGCAGATGATCAATTTCACGGGTCGTCTCCTTGACAAGCTTCTCACGTTCTTTGATATACATATTTTTAGAATCTACATCCGAAATGCTATCCGCAAGGACAGATTCTGCATTAATATCCACAAAAACAAGATTGAACATATAAAAACAGACTTCATAAGAACCATCACCAATCTTCTACTCTTTTATGTTCTATGATCCTGGTTCAGGAAGCTTTTCTGAGCTTGCTTCATGCTTGTGAGTTAATATAAATTGTCAGGCACTCACTGCTCACCACAGTCTATAAACACTCATTTGATCCATCCAAATACTAATAACACACTATTATATTTTGACTAAAAAATCTTTTACACAATCAAAAACATGGAGATGATCAGCAATAGTGGTCTGATATTTGTGTTATTACATTCTGGAAAGTTACTTAACATAGTCAGAATATATCAGTAAATTGGGAGCTAACCTACAATCAAATTACTAATTTCAACTTAAAACCTAAGCAAACTGAATTTGAGTAACCTGATAAGAGATAAAGGTTTATTCATCCATGGAGCTTTCTGCTTTGAACAAGTGCGGAATAAATTGAAGCAAATGTAAGGACAAGATAGATAAATCAATTAAGAGTGACAATCAGATCAAAATTCAATCAATTAGCTTCAAGGCTTCAACATAGCATGAACCATAAATACAAAGAACAAAAAAAAAACGAGATCCAAGAACTAACCTAACAGAGCGATCTTCAGCTCTGCTTCTCGAATTTCATCAATCAAATGACGGGGCCCATCACCGTTGGTGTGTGAAGATTCGGCAATGACAGCAAGTGATTTGTAACTGATTAAGATATGAAATAACAAAACGGCGGGAAGCATCGGCAGTGAGATCGCCATTGTTGTTCTTATGCTCCCACCTAAACCAGACTCCTTGACTATTATTTTATTTTTTATTATATTATATATAGATATAGATTTAGTTACATGAATATTACCTCAAAAATATCAACATTTTTTAAATACAATTGTAATATCACACTTCGGATAATACGTGTTATTTTAATCGAACCGAGCTATTTGTTTTTTAGTTAGGACCGCACCTTCAACCTCTGCTTACAACTGAGAAAACTCATTTGACTCAGCACATAACATTTTTATCTTGAACGAAACTCGAACCCATATTTTTCGTTTAGAAAGCCATAACCCTACCACTAGACTAGAAAGCTTCATGGTTCTTTTTAGTGATTATCTTTATAAACTTAGTTATTTTATGGGTTAAAGCATATTTTCCCCTTTAAAACTTTTTAATTACATATATGCCCAATCAAAAAATTTTAATGTATATGTCCCTTTACAAAACCTTATAATTGGCAAATTTACTCATTTTCATTAAAAGTGATTTATATGACGACTAATTTGCTCTTAATTTTACTAGAACTTCATAATTGGCAAATTTCCCCTAACCAACCTTATGAACAACAAATAGATTAAAAGAATATTTCTCCCTTTAAAACTTTTTAATGACATATATATATCCATATGTAAGTTTTTATTAATTTTTTTGGAAAGATAATATTGTCACAGCAATAAATTAGATATATATGCAATTAAAGTTTTTATTTGAGTATATATGCATTTTACGGATGTTTACAAGGGTATATATACAATTTGATTCTTTTTTAGGCTTTGACGCTTCATGAACTAAAAATCCAAAGTCCTTAACTTGACTACTTCATAATTTCCAAAATTAGACATATAACTATAACAAATAAACTATTAAACTATAATTTCAAATCCAAAATGAACTTGTATCAATGTTTTAGAAATTTTTTTATCAAACGTTGTATTTAATTTCTATGATCAAGATTTCTATTCTCAGAATGTTTGTCAAACTCAATTCAAATGATTTTAAATTTGAGTAAACAGACTAAAACAATTATCACTAAACAAATTATAAAGTAGGCAATGAAACAAATCACAAAGATCACTCTATTGACTGAAATATGGTTTAATAGATTGTGATTATCAAAAACATGTTACTATAATATTTGTGATCTACCGACAGTGCTATCCACAAAACCCTAATGGGTCAATGGCCACGTTATGATAATTAGATGCAAATGAACCGAATAAACATGAACAAGGCCGTGTTCATATTCATTCGTTAAGAAATAAACTTGTTCTTGAACTGTTCATGAACATTTGCTGAACTAGATTTATTGTTCGTGTTCGTTCATTAAGAAAATAAACATGTTCATGAATTGTTCACGAACATTTACCTAACACAAACGAACACAAACAAAAGCAAACAGACATAAACAAACTGTTCATGAACATGACGAAGACAATAAACTCATAAACAGAAACGAATACAAATAATTATAGATTTATTTTAGAATAAAATTTAAATTTATATTACGAAAGTTACACAAAATCAATCAAAAATAAACAAGTACCTAATATAAATAACAAAAAATTATAAGGCTCCGTTCCCAGAACACTCACAGTTGGACAATCATCGCACATAAAATATAAAACATACATTATAGTTACTAAAATATAGCAACGGATTTAATTAACTAAAACTATTTCATACATTAATAATCCTTTTTTGCAAAATAATACATCAATATGAAGTTACAATATATCATTTGTTCGCATTAGAATGCAAAAACATCATCGTTATACAAACCGGATGCCATCCAAAACAAGCTAAGTAGCTACCCTCGTGTCATCCTCAGCAACTTTTACCTGCCAACTGGAAAATACATAAAAAGTCAGCGTTACGGAGTGAGATCTAGTTTTATAAAAATATATTACCTTTCATACGTTAAAATGTTTCTTACTTTCGCACATGATCATACATCGTACATACATCAAAGTAATATTTATTATCTTCCGTCATCGTTCATTTCGCACATTCGCACATTCATTATTTTCACTTCTATCCAGATCCTGTCATATACTAACCCCCCCCCCCTCTTAGGCATAAAGTAATCACATGTAGGGTTTAACGACAAGGATCTCATATCGTACGTATGAAGTAGTCACCAAGACTGGCTCCCCTGTGTGAACCCTCATGGGTTAGCCAAGATCGCACGCTATAAAACACACAATTGAGCTAACAACTCTCATGGCGTTGTGAACCTCCTTACATTTTGCTTGCAAAAATTTCATTAGTTCATTCATTATGTTCTACTTTTATTATCTTAATTGTTTCGCTTCGTTAAGATAATACTTTACGATTAATGACATAATCACACCACGTAAAGCCACGTAATAGTACGTAATAAGGAACGTAATGAAAACATAACATAATCATACAAAACATCATCACACATCATTATACAACATCATATCATCATCATACATCACCCTCGGTAACATCCCAAGTCATAGCCTAAAACTTTCTTTTTCCCCAAAATTTCAGAAATAATTCTAAGTCTTTAGGCGCATGGACACTATACGGGCGCATGGCCTCTCAGGTGCATGGGAACAGTTAGGCGCATGGAAACTTTTAGGCGCATGAGCACTATACGGGCGCATGGCCTACACTTAGATAATTCAGGAAACTTTCTAGGAGCATGGGCACTATGCAGGCGCATGAGCCTGACTTAGGTGCATGGGCACTATGGGCGTCCAGGTACTATTGGGGTACATGAGCTGGGCGTTTTGGGAACACTTAGGCATTTTGCAGTTGGGCGCACAGGCTACTGTTCAGATGCATGAACAACTATTTATAATTAACATCATCATAATACAGACCCAAATCCAATTCTAACATGTTCTAAGCTTAGTTCTAACATTCCAAGCAACAAAAAACATGCTCATAACACAAACACAACCATAAATCATCCCAATCATACACCCACCCACATTCACACTTATATACATATGGGTATACATACCCAAACTTTATAAAAACATATAAAATGTATTTCCAGCCCCAAAATCAGTTAAAAAATAAAAAGTGGGTACCTAGAACTCACCTTTGACAACTTTCACATATGACTTCTTCACACCCGAATACACTATGAGTTCAAACACCTAAAAACCCACCAAAACAAAAAACCGGACACACAAACACATATAAGCACAAACCCGAGACTAAAAATCAATCAAGAACACTTAAAAACACTAAAAACTAACCTCAAAACTGAACTTCCATCCTTCAGAGCCTCATTAATTGAAGCACAACTATAGGATCTATTCCTAAACACCCATTTGGTTCCTATAGTAGTCTTCCTATAAGGAAGAGGACAAAGGTTCCAAACTTTCTGCCTTTTGAATTGAAGCAGCTCCTCTTGCATGGCTTCAACCTAACTTCCATCCTTCAGAGCCTCATTAGTTTTCTTTGGATTTATCTGGGATAAGAAACAAGAGTGAAGACAAACATTACTTCATGGGTTTGTCCTCTTGTTCTTACCCTTGTGTCAATATTTCCAATGATGTTTGTGGTGGGGTGAGACTTGTGAATCCTTATCTGAGGGATCACAACAAGTTACTGAGAGGATCTAAATTTAAAAAATTTAGATCTGGCATTGATGCTTCTCCCATCACATCAACACACTTATCAAGAGAAACTTGATCCAATGAGTGTGTGACATCATTGATGTTGTCATCAATGGAGTGGTTATCAGCATCAAGAAATTCCTGATCACTGTCACCACCACCATCATTTTCTTCTGCATTTGAAGTGTCTTTATCTGGTTGTTGAGCCTCTGAGCTGGAATTTGAAGGCATCTCAGATGTATCAGCTGAAACTATCATTGTAGTGCTGATAGAAACCTAATTTACAGAAGTAGTTACAACTGGAGCTGAAGATATGTAACTTGAAGGTGTTCTTAGCTCAAATCTTGGGTCAGGATCACCTATAGGTAAGATATCTGTAGAACCTGAAACATTCTCACAAGATTTGTTAAAACAGTTGGTAACTAAATCAAGATCAAATAGCCAATCAATACTAGAACCAGCCACACAGGGTGTGTGTTCATTGAAAGTCATATTGGCTGACTCCTCAACAATTCTAGTTCTAAGATTGTATACTCTATAAGCCTTAGCTTGAGAAGAGTATCCAATGAAGTGTCCATCAATTGATTTCTCAGCAAATTTGGCAATTTGATCTTTGGTATTCAAGATGGTGCAAGGACATCCAAATGACCTGAGAAAACCAATGAAAGGTTTCCTCTTGTGCCAAAGTTCATAAGGAGTCTTGCCATGAGTCTTAACCACCAAAACTCTGTTTTGCACATAATAGGCAGTGTTGACTACCTCTGCCCAGAAGGTGATGGGCAGCTTAGAGTCAGACAGCATGGTTCTTGCAGCTTCAATCAATGTTCTGTTTCTCCTCTCAGCAACACCATTTTGCTAAGGAGTCCTGGGAGCACTGTATTATCTTGTAATGCCTTTTTCATCACAAAATGTATCAAGGATTTGATTTTTGAATTCAGTTCTCTGATCACATCTTATGGTTTTGACCTTGTGATTACATTGATTCTCAATCTTTAAGATGAAATTCATTAGATTCTCAGGAGTATCATCCTTAGATCTAAGGAAAAAGACCCAAGTGAATCTTGTAAAGTTATATGTGATCACCAAACAATAAGAGGTCCTTCCTAAACTCATTACATCGGTGGGGCCAAAGAGATCCATATGTAACAAGTGTAGGGGTGTAGTGATGGAGTTTCTTTCCTTAGTCTTATGAGATACCTTATGTTGTTTTCCTTTCAGGCATGTAACACAATGATCATCACTTGTAAACTCTTTCTTTGGCATTCCAGTTACCAAATCATTCTTAATAAGTTTATTCATGTTTTTAAAGTTTACATGGCACATTCTTTTATGCCATAGGAAAGACTCATCACTATTAGCTTTAGATAGAAAGCATGAAACTTCTCCAGAGGGAGATGTCTGTTGCAATCCGTCTTGTACATGTTCCCTTTCCAGGGGGCTCTGAGCAAGATATGCTCATGAGGAATGACCACCCCGGGCTTGAGAAAAATGCACTCATGCTCAGTAAAGAACATGTTATGAATTTGATCATAAAATTGGATACACTCAGAAGATTGTACCCAAGCTCTTTGACAAAGTTTACCTTTTTAATTCTGAGCTTACCATTTATGACCTTTCCCCTTATAGAAATGTAACCACCTTCATCTCCTTCAAAAACACTGGCCCTCCATCAGTTCTTGCAAAGTTCTGGAGTAGTGACCTATTGCCTGTCATGTGCTTCGAACAACCACTATCAATGATCCAGACATTCTTGTTTGTCTTGAGCTGTTCCTGCACAAAGAAAATGATTAGTTATATTTGAAAACCCAAGCCTTATTAGTCTTGGACTCAACAAAATAAGTAGAAGGTAATGTAACAGTAATAGATCCTATAGTTGTGCTTTGAGGATCTTTTGTTGTTGTTGATGGAGAACATTCAGTCACTTGGTCTTTCTTTGACTTCCACACCATCTTTGGAAGTTTGGACTTGACCTTCAATACTTTGAAAGCTTTTGAGACTTCAGAAGTTTTATTGACTAGACCTTCAAAAGATTCTGCAAACACTACAACAGACTTCAGTGCTTCGTAAGTATCCCTTTCTTCCGAGACCAAATTTTCTTCTAAAGGCAATTTTCCACTTGCCTTCTTCTTTATTTTGGAGCTTTCAAAGGAAACATATTTTCCTTCCGAAGATGAATTCTTCTTGGAGCTCTTGGAAGTCCCTTTCTTGGTCATATGGAGAGTACCTCTTGGATTGTATGGACAATCCTTAGCAAGATGAGAGGTACTTTCACACATAACACATTCCACCTTTTTCTTCCAAAGAGCCTTCTTCTGAGAACAAGGCTACCTTTGACCACATCTCTTCTCCACCTTTATCTTTGCAGATGCTGGATAGTCCTTTTAGGCTAAGAACTGTTCTTGGAGTTGGATGGTCCAGGCTGTGTAGCAGTGGTACACAACAGAACAGCCTTTTTCTTGGTGCTAAGATGATTTGAACATGAACTAGAACTCTTGGTAGAAGAGTTTAGGTTGATGTCTTCAGTCTTAACCACTTCAAACCTACAGAGATAAAAACTTGTTTCTGCCTAGAATCAAAAGTGGCCTTGATCTCTTGAGCCTTCCTAGCTTTTCTCTTGCACTTTCTGATCAAGTTCTTCCTCATAGACTTGGTCATCACAGTCTTATTTTTCTTCTCAGAAGGATAGTGACCCTTCTTAGAATCCTCCTCTTCACTCTTCTAAGAGGAATTCTTCACTATCACTTTTTCATCCTCTTCACTCAAAGGGTCTATGAGAGGAAGCTCATCTTCACAAGTTCCACACCTAGGTGATCTTACAGACAAGATTGTGTGTGGAGGAGCTATCTCACTAGATCCCAGTCCCTTCTTATTTTGATAACATACCTTGGCATGCAGGGATGAGGATATCATGTTCTTGAAGGTCTCTTCTTCAAGAACATATTTTTCTGCCCTAGCTTTGCTAATCATGAGTTCAGCCTGGCATTTAGTCAACTTAGTTATAAGATCTTTGATCTGAGTCCTATAATTGGTGTGCTCATGCTTTAGAACTAAAATGGTTTTCTCTAAATCCTCTATCTTTAGCTTATAGTCACACTCAGCCGTTCTAAAATAAGCTTTTAAGATATTTAAGAATTCAAGATCAGATCTCATTTTTAAATTATAGGACCTGTATCTATTGACTTTAGCAATACATTCTAGGAGTATAGAGATGTTCCAATACCTTTGCTTCATCATGGTCAGCCATCAATGCTTGGTTTGGAGATGCATCTTCCACCTGAAAGCTCCAGTCAAAGCCTCATTCTTCAATAGCAACTGCAGCTTGCTGCTTTGGCTTTGCATTCTGGGTGACTTTATCAGTGTAGTTTGGTCAGGACTATGTTTGGCCACCATTTGTTCTAGGTGCCTTACATTCTTTGGCAAAGTGACCCATCAAGTTACAGTTGTAACATTTGACTTTGCTTTTGTCAAGTCCAAACTTTCCACTAGTTGTATTGCTGAGAAACTTCCTTCCTGTCTGCTTGTAGAACTTCTTGGCTCTGTGAGTGAGAAGAGCCATTTTCTGGACTATCTCCATATACTCCAGATCATTTGGATGGATACAGTCCAGATCTTCAAGGGTGAATAGAAAGCTACCATAACTTTCATCAGAAGACACAAAGGCTTGAGAAGAACTTGTCTCTTGGAATGACCTTCCTTGAGTATAGTTCTCCCTTGGTGTCTCAAGGAAGGTGATAAAAGGACCCTTTTGTGAGTTGTCAGGGTAGCATATGAGATGATGTTGGGGTTCTATGCTATCCCTTTCAACCACATGAAGTGTTGAACCCATTTGATTGCTGGAGTTGCCAGATGAACCTTGCATGTTCATCTCCATCTGGTAGCCACTAAGAATCCTATACAACTTTGTCAAAGTGAGAGTCTTCAGATTCTCAGTTCCCTTGATAACAACATAGTAGTGTGTCTATTTCCTAGGAAGAGAGGACATGAACTTCCTTACAATATCTCTATTTTTAAGAGCTACTGCAGGATCGGTTAAGGTCACTTAACACTTAGTTTTTCTCTCAAACTCACTTGAACAACACTCGGATGAAGATAGAGTCAATAAGAGTTGATCACAATATAGTAAGCAATAAAGAACACAGAAAGTAATATTTAAGGTATTTGCATATATTGCTTCTCAACTCAAATATTACAAGACTCTTACAAGCTTATGTTTTTGAGTTACAATGAGAAACTATATATAATACTACCTACAGTCGGATATACTTTGATACCAGCTGGGATCCTATAACTAAAGCCTATACTACAAGACAAGACTATAGTTTAAGGTACCTCGGATAAAGTCTTATCTGAGATTTGGTAGTCAGGACATGTCCCTAACTTACCTTTTGTCACCAACTAAAGTTGGTAACATGTACTATCATAAAAAGGTAAACAGTGGAATAAAGTATAGTCAACTGCATGGCTCTTTGAGAAAACGCCATGCAGTATCAGAGATCTACAGCGGAGTGTCAGAGACCATACTTATGTCCACTGGTTCATAGCAGTGTCTTCCGAAGGTTAAATGGCTTCGGAAGAACAAGTACTTCCGAAGCCACTTATACTTCGGAAGAGGCTGCTTCTTCTAAGGCTTGGGAACTTCTTCTTTTCTTCATACTTCAGAAGTAGTATTCTGATTGCTCTTCTAAGACTTAACCTTCAGAAGTATGCACTTGACTTCGGAAGTAGAGTTCTGTCTTCGGAAGCTGATATCTTCGGAAGAACTCTACAACCTTCGGAAGTTCCATGCTAAGCTTCGGAAGCCTTTGCATGTAGCACCAAAATCATCTAGGTGATTTGGTTTTGGTTGCACCAGCCTTCTTCTTGATCTAACAGCTACTCCACCATCCACTAGGGTATCCACAATCTCAACATACCTGAAGTATTGTTAAGTCATGGTCTCACCTGCTTTAAAGGTGAAATTTTTAAACTGTTGTTTCAGGAGATCCTTCTTTTTCTCCTTGGCTTTAGAGGAACCCTCATACATTAGTTTCAATGCATCCCACAGCTGTTTAGCTGTTTTGCATTTCTTGAAACCTCTGTATACAGAGTTTGGAAGAGCAGTCTGAAGGGCTGTCATGGCCTTCTGGTCAATCTATACTCTTTTTCTATCTTCATCTGAGTAGTAAGCCACAACCTTGGGGATCATACCACCTCCAGTTGTAGAAGAGGTGCTTGGTATATAAGGTCCATTTTCAACAGACTCCCAAATTCTTGAGTCTAGAGACCTAATAAAGCCTTCCGTTCTTTGGCACCAGGTGTCAAAGTCATCAAAAGTGATCAGTGGGTACTTTGTCATGGTTCTAGTTTTCATATTAGATTTGGAAATCACTGCCATTTGAGAGGTTAAGTATTTTGTGTGTGTGAGAGATCTTAAGATGGTGAGATCTTATATCAAGAGCCTGGAATGCTCTGATACCAATTGCAGGACCGGTGAAGGGTATGCACTTACAACACAACAACATAGTGAGGAGAGTTGCTAAGAACACTTAACAGATCAAACAGGGAGCTGGTTAACCTTTTGTAATGATACTAAGAAGACAAGTAAATATGAGACATAACAAGATAGCAAAACACACAAGGAGTTAGTTTTCAAGATTGCAGTATATTGCTTTCTCAAGTTCTATTACAAATTTTACAAAGCATACTAGAAAGTTACAAGTACTTGAGATACATATACTATATCCTACAGCCGGCCATACTTTGAAGGCCAGTTGGATACAAATGGCTAGACAACAAACAAAATCAAATGTAGAGTCAAAAGGCAGATTGCCTTTTGACTAGTGACTATGACATGCTATAACTCACATCCTAATATATTACAAAAAGGATAAAGTACATAAAGTAGAAAGTTACAGACTCAAGACCTTAATGTACAGTTACCAAAAGCATTAACCTTTTCACCAACTTATGAAAGTTGGTGACTTTACAGAGTTGCAGCGGAAAGGGGTCCAACTTTATGTAAAAGGTACATCAGATAAAGCATGTGTTTAAAAGTCTTCGGAAGAAATCTGTTTTCAAGTGTTGGCTTCGGAAGACTTTGTCTTTGAAGCTTCGGAAGACTTTATCTTTGGCTTCGGAAGATTTTGGTCTTAGGTTCGAAAAAATTCACACTTAGTGTATTTTCTGATGCTGGTGTGAAACTTCCGAAGCATTCTACTTCAGTTCACTTGTGCATGCATGCAGGAGAGACTTTGGGTGTTTGGGTTGCATCAGCCTTTATATATAATCCTTACACAAAACAGAAAAAGTAAAAGACTAAGAAAAATTGCAGATTTTGTCCTTTAAGAAATAATGGCAAAATGGTACATTCACATAAAACTAACTGAAAAAGTTAACTTCAGTTAGTAAAAAGGACAAACACGATAAATATTTAAATAAACGACGCTTAGTGTAATTATCAAAGTTTAAGAACAAAATCTATAATTTTAAACATACTTAAAGGATAAATTTGTAAGTTACTCATAGTAGTAGTAGTAGTAGTAGTAGTAATAATAATAATACTAATAATAATAATAATGCTAATAATAATAATAATGATGATGATGATGATGATGATGATGATGATGATGATGATGTGATGATGATGATGATGATGATGATGATGATGATGATGACGATGATGACGATGACGACGATGACGATGATGATGATGATTACGATGACGATGACGATGACGATGACGATGACGATGACGATGACGATGACAATGACAATGATGATGACGATGATGATGACGACAATGACGATGACGATGACGATGACGACGATGATGATGATGATGATGATGTGACGATGACGATGATGATGATGATGATGATGATGACGACGACGATGATGATGATGATGATGATGATGATGATGACGATGATGATGAGATGATGATATGATGATGACGATGATGATGATGAAGATGACAATGATGACGATGACGATGACGATGATGATGATTATGATGACGATGTCGATGACGACGACGACGAAGGCGGCGATGGCAAAGACGACGACGACGACGATGACGATGACGATGACGATGACGATGACGATGATGATGATGATGACGAGATGTGATGATGTTGGTCCATGTGATCGATGAACAGTACAATTGATAGGATAATTTGATCAATATCAAACACACAATCCAAATAACAACAATTGAGAAATGAATATGATGAATCAAGACATAATTGGTACTCAAATGAACAAACTCACTCAATAACAATAAGCACAATTGTATTTCAATGAAGTAACTGCTTAGAAATGGTAGCTTGCAACAGAATTCCACGATTAGGGTTTTGCAAGCTTACCGAACAAAGTGAAATGACAATAGTATATATAGCAGTCATAGATTTGCTGACAGTTTCGCTACCAGCGAAACTGTCATGCCGAAACTATAGTTTCGCCCGGCAGAACACAAGTTCGCCGGGTAAACCAAAATAGCAAACTGTGAGCGAATGTATAGATTCGCTCACAGTTTCGCTGGACTGCCAAAACTGCTAATTACAAACAATACAAAATGAAACTAACAAAAGTCCTACTAAATATGAAGTAAACATCTATACTAAAGTGAGTCCAACCTAACATGATCTTAATACCCCTAGGTTGGACCTCACTATCTTCACTTCTCTTGATTTGACTCGTCGGCTCCGGTTTCCTCTGCTGCTGTTGTGCTATCTTCATCACCTCCTGCAGCAACATCTTTAGAAGCTTCAGCCACTGATCCTCCAAGGTTAGTTCCTGCATCACCAGCTTCCTCAAAATGACCACTAGCTCTAGCAAACTGCCTGGTCATGTCCTGAACATCCATTGCAAAGTCATCTTGTGCTCTCACCTTTTCAGCCAAACTCTTTACCTCCGCCCGTACTCCTCGTATTTTGTTTGCCACATTCATAAACAAGCTTGCCTCTTTTCGTGTTTCCTCTCCTGCCCCAGCCTTAATATGATTTTCACAAAGAGTCAAGAGATCTTCATCACTGAAGCTGAATAATTCCATCGGGTCAAACACCCTAAACTCTTTTCCGCGTTTGGCTCTAATCACCGCCTCGCCAGTGTTATTATCATAAAACCACTTTTCAAAGTCCTGTAAATGTTGGGGAAGAGGATCAGCCAATCTTACCCTGTTTACACTCTTTGGTGGTTTGACTCTCAAAACTATCCTCCCTTTGCCAGTCTCCCAGTCTTATCTTTCTTTGATCTTTTTCATTCAGCCTTCATGTATCCAAATGATTCAAAATTATCATTAAGTCCATTTATAATTACCTTCTCAAGAAATACTGCCTTTTCACTTAAATGAGCATTAATCAAAGGCAAAGTGCCAACCGTCTCAGATCCCATTTGGGCAAGGTCTTAAAAGCCTTCCTCTTGTGCATGTAGCTGATATGACCTCCTCTTCTTTTAATCATAAACATCTTTAAACTAGGATTATAACACCAACTTATTATCCTCTTGTCTGCCTCTTTCCTGCTTAAACCTTCCATATTTTGAAACAAAGGAGTAAGTTCTTCAGCCTCCTTCTCCTTCACCAACCAGTCATTTTATCCATCTCAAACACATCAGCTTCATCATCTCCCTTCTTAGCAACATACACCAGTGGTCTCTCATCTACTTCATAAAACTCTGGTTCAGAATCATAATCAACCAATTGCTCATCCTCCTCTTCTTCATCAATCAAACCTTTTCCTTTATCAGACATTCCCTCAGTGGTAGTAGTAACAACCACTTCTTCACCCACACTATCCTTATCAAAATCAAACTGTAGGTTACAAACCCTGCTTCAATAATATCATCATCCTCATTTCTTCCAGCATCTTCTCTTGGGATCTCTTGTTCCCCTGCTTCAGTATTAGCTGCTCCAGAAGTGCCCTCTCCTACCTTGGATGAAGTACCCACATTCAAGAATGAGTACTTAGATATATCAGTCATATCATCTAACTCAGATTGAGTTAGTTGACTAGGTAGGTGCAGCAGCTTTCATCTAAGATATTTCTTCAAACAATCTCTTAATCAAATTATTCTGGTCAACCAACATTTTTCATTCCTTCAATTACCTCATCCTTCTGTTTTTCCCTAATCTCCTGATTCGTCAGTTTAGTCTTTATCATACTCAATCATTGGCCAATGAAGTATTTAGACTACGAATAACATCCATCAGAGAGCACTAGCCTCTTCCTTGCTGTGAAACCCTCGTGTCGATGTTTTGATCTCCGTTCAGGCTCAACAAAGTCAGTTTTCTTTTTAGATCTCCGTTCTTTCTCCACCCTTATCTCCTCTGCTTGTGCATCTATATCTTCTTCAAAATCATAATCTTTCTCTTTTGCATATCTCTTTCTCTTCTTAGTTGCATCAGCTTGTTGCACCCTTGTTTCCTCAGTCCTTTTGTTTTCAGACTCAACGACCCGTCTGATATAATTCCAGCATTCTGGAGGGTACAATTTTCCCAGAGATGGGTGATTTTACCACTGAAATCATGGTGGATAGCACAGCAATCAGCAAATATCCGAGGGTTCATCTGCACTAATCTCTTGACTTCACCATGTTTAGGAACATCAGGAATAAGATCATCAATAATCATTTGAATAAAGCGAGGATATAACAACCATTTATCCTTCTTCACAGCCATCACATTCTCTGCCATACACACAAAGATCAGTCTAGCAATGTTTGCTTTCTCCCCTTACAACATATCACCATAGCTTTGGCCCAGTCAAGATTAAGTCCATCGGATCCACCCTTACGGTGATCTAAGCACATAATAAAACATGAGCTATATATCTCCATTCCTTAGATAAAAAAGACTTTTTAATCTCCTTCCTCGAACCAAAAGCTGGTCCCTCATACCCCATTTGTCTGAAATCTTGGAATACTTCAGACTCCGTCATATCCACTTCATCACCAGTATCATCTTCTAGTCTAAGAATCCTCGACACGCTCTCAGCAGTAATAGTTATATCATGATCAAACACTCTAGCTGAGATTCTCTGTACATCTCCTCCAGTGTGTGTGTTCTGCTGATCTCCAAAAATCTCTAATATGAAGATCATAGATAGTGGGTGAGTGAGAGATAGCATATGCAATGGGTGATCTCTGAAGCCATCTAATACAGTCACGAAATCCGGCCGCCTTTGAATAGTATCGTCTAATATGGCAGTGATGTTATTCCTCTCATCAAACTTGAGATTCGCCATGATAACCTGAGAAGAACAACAAATAAATTTGAATAAGAAATATTGAAAAGAAGAAAATAAAACAAAAACAAAAGAAACAATCAATTTCGGCAAGCGAAACAATAGTTTCGCTCACTAAGACATGATAGTTTCGCTGACTCAAAGACAATTTCGACAAGGAAAACAAACAGTTTCGACAAGCGAAACTATAATTTCGCTCATTGAAACTTGTTATTTTCGCAGAACAAAAATTAGTTTCGACAAGATTAGAATGAATTAAAGTAGTTTCGCAATTAGTTTCACCAAATATTAACTTAGTTTCGCTATTACAAATTAGTTTCGCTGACATAAGAAAATACAAGCGAAACTGTGTAAATTAAAGATCAGTCATTGCGAAACTAGAAAAGATATGGCAAAACTGTTAAGTTTGCTCAGACAACATAACTTTACAGTTTCGCAGAAAAAATGTGAACTTTCGTTCAATTTCGCAGAGAAATTAGTAGTTTCGCTGACGACGAACAGCGAAACCACCGAAGAGACACAATCTAGATAACTTGAGAATAGACTATTTAATCCAGATTAGAAGGTGAATCAGTGTTCGAAACTCACATACGAAGTGAATCTCACAAAAATCAGACCAAATCACAAACACAAGTCAAAATCGCCTTAAAAGTTACGGAAAAACCCTAAAAGAGAAACTGAGCGGTTGTGCGAAATTATGAGAGAAAATTCGCAAACATGACTTATATAGCAAATAGTTTCGCAGACAGCGAAACTATAAATTCGTCTAGCGAATTTACAGTTTCGCCCAGTGAAACTGTAATTTCGCTAATTTACAGATTCGCCCAGTGAAACTGTAATTTCGCTAATTTACAGTTTCGCCCAGTGAAACTGTAATTTCGCTAGGAGATAACTGATTAACAACTTATTATCCAACCTAGCGAAATTGCAGTTTCGCTTTGCGAAAGAATACTTTCGCACCTTTAATTTTATTATTTTTATATTTTATTATTATTATTATTATTATTTTTAAATTATAATACTTAAAGGAAGCACATCTAATAATGAGATAAAATAATCAGAGATCACATTCTCTAAATATTTTAGAACATAAAGATGATCAAAAAATCATCTACCAGTCATGAGATCATACTGAAAACAAGATCTGATCACAATCTGCACAGAAACAACTGAAATTAGAACAAATCAATAACGATTGCTGATATAATTGTCCACTTAAACTCATGCCTTATCCTTTTTCGAACAACAGCTTATGATTCATTTAAGGTTCGATTAGATGCTTTAAAATGCAAGACCCCACAATCATTTGGTAAAACAAAAAACCCTCACCCAACCTCAGGATTTCTTGAATTATGAATCAATCTTCAAAGAACAAGGTTTGTGAATTAGTGTGCAAATGATTATCAACAGAATATTTCATTCTGAGAGAAATTCATCGATAAGATGATTTGACATAATTATATCAAAATGGTGAGAGCTCCAGATCTATACTCACGTATAACAGAGGAGATAACCATTTGAACATGTGCTGATGAGAGTTCCAGGTCAGTACTATCGTACAGCAGAGGAGATCATCACTCCAGGTCAGTACTCACGTACAGCAGAGGAGATAAGCCCAGACACAAGACATCTTGACACTAAATATACCAGCAGAGGATGATGACAAAACAAAGCAAAATGAACGAAAGATTCATTCTCAATCCAATTTTTGTCAGGACTCAGTTTTTGTGCAATCCAAAACGATTGAGTAAATCCAGACATTCTTAAGCATAAAGTTTAATTTAATCAAAAAGCTGTTGTCTACTTCATTCGTCAGGCAGAGTCTATCAAGCATATCGTTAAAGAATCTGATCCATTTCCTTTTTTTAATGTGAAACAGAATCCAGTAACAGTTACTATCATTTCTCATAGAAGTACTGGTTATGTAAATAAAATTTTTAGAGAATATACAATCATTTCTCATCATGTTAAATTCCAATCTCAGAATAATGATATTACTCCCCCAAATTTTATTTTCATATTACGATTATTATCAAGAATTGTCATTTTAATAATTTTTATATGTTTGTTATAAATTTTTGTTTTTTGTATAATAAAGAATAGAAAATGAAAATTTTTAAAAGATATTAACCCAAGCATAGAAATCAATTCATAAAAACGCGGTTTATCAAATGTTTTTGTGAAAAGATCAACTTTTTGATTTTTTGTATCGATGGATATAATATTAATGAAACCCTTCTTTTGAGCATCACGAATAGCATGGATTCGTGTTTCAATATGCTTTGTGCGGGAATGATGAATGGGTTTTTAGCAATTCCAATGGCAGCCTCATTGTCACAGAATAAAGGTGTATGAAGGAATAATGCCATAATCAATCATTTGATGTTGGATCCAGAGAACTTGAGAGCAGCACCTGGAGGCAGCAATATATTCAGCTTCCCCTGTAGAAAGAGAAACAGTAGTTTGTTTCTTGCTCTGCCAGGATACCAGACAATTTCCCAAATATTGACAACCTCCGGACACAGATTTTCTGTTTAACCTGCAACCATTGGAATCACTATCAGAGTAAGCATGTAAATCAAAATTTCCACCATACGGATACCACAACCCGAGACGAGACGATCCTTTGAGATAACGAAATATGCGTTTGACAGCTTTCTCATGAGATTCCTTTGGAGCCGACTGATATCTAGCACAGTAACAAATAGCGAAAGTGATATCAGGACGACTTGCAGTAAGATACATGAGAGAGCCAATCATAGACCGAAAAAGATAAGGATCAACTGGTTTTCCATTTTCATCCGGAGTTAAACATGTCTGAGCAGTAAAAGGAGTCATCTCAGTAGACGCATCATCCATCTTAAATTTCTTCAGAATATCTTAATGTACTTTTCTTGATGAATAAGAATTCCTTCTTTCTGTTGTTCAACTTGCAACCAAGGAAGAAACACATTTCACCCATCATACTCATTTCAAACCTTTGGCTCATCACTTCTTCGAACTCTCTACACAATTGAGAGTTTGTAGATCCAAAAATAATATCATCGACATACACTTGAACAAAGATCATTTCACCATTCACCTCTCTTTTAAATAAGGTCATATCAATGGTACCACGAGAGTAACCATTGCTTAGAAGATATAGCGTAAGAGTCTCATACCAGATTCTAGGTGCTTGATGAAGACCATACAAAGATTTATCAAGTTTATACACTTTATCAGGAAAATCAGGATCTTCAAAGCCTGGTGGTTGACACACATATATCTCCTCATCAATGTCTCCGTAGAGAAAAGCACATTTCACATCCATCTGGTAAACTTTGAATTGTTTATGAGCAACATGAGCAAGAAATATTCTGATTGCTTCAAGACGAGCAACTGGAGCAAAGACTTCTGTATAATCAATTCCTTCTTCTTGATCAAAGCCTTGTACTACAAGTCTAGATTTGTTGCGCACCACCACACCCCGATCATCTGGTTTGTTCTTAAATACCCATTTTGTGCAATTGGATATTTGTTGGGGGTAAATCAACTAAGGTCCAAACCTGAAGCTTTCTAAACTGTTGAAGTTCCAATTGCATAGATTCTACCCACACAAGATCTTGTAGAGCAGCATGAACATTTTTTGGAACAATTTGAGAAATAAAGCATGAGAAAAGACAAACATTAATCAGTCCAGATTGACTTCGCGTGCGAACACCATCAGAAACAGATCCAATCACATTATCGAGCGGATGATCTTTCAAAGTTTTGTAATCACTTGACGAAGGAAAGATAGTTGAAGAAGTATCAGCCATGTCCGGAGAAAGATTAGATGAAGGTGTATCAATGACAGGGTGGAATCAGGTAAGTTAGGAGATGTAGGAGATAAAAAATCAGATAATGGAGCTTGATCAGGCATTGGAGACGATGAGCTGACATCAGTTGAAACAACATCATTTACTAGCGGGATGGATGGAACAGACGATGGAGATGATGGAATAATATTGTTTGAGTACTTGAATTGATGTATCATCATCGAAAACTGGCAATTAAATGAATTGAACACAGTATTGGAGTCAAAGAACCATGCAGGTTCAGATTTCACTTCAGAAGGATTGGATTCTTGCCAATCAACATAGAATGACTCTTGAACATACGTGTTCTTTTGTTATAAACTCGGTACGCCTTTTGTGAAGAAGAGTATCCAACAAAATAACACTCGTCAGAAACAACACCAAATTTTGTCTTTTGAGATTGAGTATTCAGAAGAGTACAAGAAATCCAATGGTTGCAAGAAATCGAAAGAAATCAATTAGTGGCTTCCTCTTATGAAAGAGTTCATAAGGAGTCTTCACTTTATCTTTCACAATTAGCACCCTGTTTAGAACATAAGATGCATAATTAACAGCTTCAGCCCAGAAAATAATGGGTAATGAGGATTCTATCAACATTGTACGAGCAGCTTCCACAAGAGTGCGATTCTTTCTTTCTGCAATACCGCTGGGGTGTTCTTGCAGCACTAAATTGTCTCACAATCCCTTTTTAGCACAAAATGAATCAAGAATCTGATTTTTAAATTCAGTGCCGTTGTCACTTCTTAATCCCATAACTCTTCTCTTACTGACTGATTCAATAGAAATGATTAATTTCTGCAATTCCTCTGCAACTTCACTTTTGTGTGCAAGAAACTCACCCATGAATAACGGGAGAAATCATCTGTAACAACAAGACAAAAAGATTTTTTAGCAATTGATTTAACACTAATTGGCCCAAATAAATCAGTATGTAACACTCAAGAGGACTTGATATGCTATTAAAAGTTTGGGCTTGTGAGGTTTCTTATGTTGTTTCCCTTTGGCACATGCCATGCATTTTTCAGTTCAGAAAAATCTTTTAAAGGAAGTCCTCTAACAAGATTGTTCTTGACTAACTTATTAATTATCTTAAAATTGACATGGCCTAAGCGACGATGCCACAGAGTGACTCAGAGGTTGATGCTTTTGAGAGAAGACAAGTTGCAGTAGCCTTTGACTCATTTGAATTCATATCAAGAAGATATGTATCATGTTTCCTTGGAGCACGCATGAGAATTAAATCCTCCGGAATAGCTATCGCTGATTTTAAAATAAACATTCGTCAGATTAAATAGAACAGGAATGTCTTTATCACAAATTTGAGAGACACTCAGAAGATTAAAAGCCAATTCAGGAACATGGTTGACTTTTTCTAGAGTAGAGAACCATTGGTAACTTCTCCTTGTCCAATCATTTTTCCACCCTTCTTATTTCCAGCAAATGCCATATATCCTCCATCTATAATCCGATAATTGGTCAACAAATCCTTTAATCCCGTCATATGCTTGGAACATCCGCTATCAACATGCCACAGACTGTGTACAATCTTTGAAGAGGATCCCTGAAATGAAATTAACAAATCATTTAGCCAGGAGCAATAGGGACCCAAGATTGAACAACTTTTGTTTTTAAAGAAGCAGATTTTTACAAAAGAATTATTAACTAATTTTGTCAATTTATTCCCAAAACAATTCCTATCAGAGGATCTTTGAATCAAAGGGCAATTTTTGATAAGATGATCCTCTCCACCACACCTGAAACAATGATGTTTGAATCTAGGTCGATGATGTGATGAGGTAAAAATAGGATCAATAATAATCTCCTCATCACATTCAGACAAACTAGAATCAACATCACTGAATGTCTCATACATCTCATGATGTTTTTGTTTATTTGAATCAGAGTTCTTCTTGTCAAAATCAAAACATGATTCTTCTGACAAATCAGTAAAACTCGTACCATTGGTACCAGTGTCAGATAACGACGAACTACATTTTTCTGATGATGTCATATTTAATGGTATGAAAGATGGAATAGGTTGAGAAAAGAACTTTTCGAAAGAATTAATTTTAAGTTGCTCAGTTGTTTTAAGAGAAACATCAGATTCATTGCATTCATTACTAGAACAAAAATCATCACTATCATGATTTGAAGTACAAGATGTAAAGAACTATCAAGAGAAATGAGACATTCAAGTCTGTTACATTTGAACTAGAAACAAACACTGAATTTAAACTAGACTTATTATCTAAAACAGACTGCTGATTGTCAGGTGTACTAGAACTAGTGCATCCAAGCCCACTAGTTGGTCCATAGTCGTAGTCTTCACGAATATACTTAGAGTTATTTCCGACTAAACTGCAGATATACTGTCAGTATCTGATTTGATTAAATCATTAGAAGGATGAGGAACAGGCATAGGAGAATAACAGTTGTACTAGGAGGAGGATAAACCTGTACATTTTCATAACCCAAACCTGTTTTAATTCTTGCTCCCCGTTGAGATTTACAAAGATCATCATGTTCCATTCCAGAAATAGTCCATTTATCTAACTTTGACTGAAGTTTGCTTGCTTCAAATTAGCAAGAGCAACCCGTTCAGTCAAAGTATTAACCTCTACATTTCTTTCCAAAACAATTCTTTTTAAATGATCAGTTTCTTTAAAGTCTCATTAATTTCACAAAATATTTTGATTCATTCATTTAAGTTCATCATTAATTCGTTTTAAATCCTTTTCATTATCAATAACAAACGATTAGCCTTATAAATCCAAAAGTCTAATTTTGCAAGCAGATGAGCACATATCTTGTATTACCTCATAAGGAAGTCCCATTACTATCTTTCAGCAGCTAAAGCTTTATCGCACATGCATGCTGGAGTACTTGATTTCCTTTCCTCAACAGTAGCGGCCGCATCATCCTTCTCTTTTCCTTTCGCAGCTTTTGAATTCCTTTCTCATCTGAACCTGTAATTTCCTCTTTCTCTTCTCCATCTTCCTTTTCTTCTTTCTCCTTTACTGAAGATTCATTTGTTCCTTTGAATTCCTTGAACAGTACAATCCATCTTTATCAACTTCCATCTCATCACTTCCACAACCTCAGCAACTAACGCGTAATTTATTTCAGATTGTTTCTTCCACCTCCACACTCCAGTCAAAGTTTGAGATCAAAGCTGACTCTTTTTTGAATTTCCTTCTTCCTTTTCTTTCTCTGCTGTCAATCTTGGTACTCCAGTGTTACTAGGATCTGTGACAATTGGTAATGGACATTCACGTTTAAAATGTCCCAATTGTTTACAGTTAAAGCACCTCAATTTTGACTTATCAAATCCTAGTTTTGAGGTAGATGATTGACCACCAAAGTTCTTTCTTCCTGTTCTTTCCATGAATCTCCTGGCTCTTAAAGTTAACATCGCCATTTGCCATTGAATGTCAGTTTCTTCTAAATCATCAGGATCAACCTGATACATATCCTCCATAGTCATTCCTTTACCTTTCAATTCACGGCAACAAGAGCTTCATAGCTCTGAACAAAAATTCCAAAAAGAGCCATTGTTTCAGATGAAATTGAAGTTTCAGCATTCACCTTAGAATTTCCCAATTCTTTTCAACATGATTACTACCACTCGAGAAATTACTTGTATTACTCCCTCCTTGAATTGGATTTTGAATGTGAGAGTTTGCAGCGGATGACAACAAAGCAGCATTTTGAGAAAAACCAGATGTGGGCATCATAGTCTGGTTAAATTCTCTTCTTTTCATATCCAACTCAAAAGATTTCAACTTGTTAATGATATCCATCAGCTTATAATCTGTAAAAACTCTTTCTTGTTTGAGCATCCTCACTTGAAGACTCCCTGTGGTGGAAGAGAATCGAGAGCCTGTTAACTTGTTCACTGTTAGAGAGTCTTTCATCATACTTCTTCAGAGTGCTTGAGACGGTTAAGAAACGATTTGTCAGATCTGTCAAACTTTCATTCTTGTATCCTACAAACGAATTGAACTCCTTTTCAGCTTGAATACTCTTGTCTTTCACCAGATCTACATTCCCATCATAGAATTCACAGAGAGCATCATAAAGAGATTTAGCATTTTTATGCTCTGCAAAACGATTGTAGATATCTGGAGCCAAGCAGAGAGTTAGAGCACCAAAAGCTTTTTGATCACGATCAATCAGTTTCAGATCTCTTTCAGTATAAGAAGATGGGTCTTTGTTCTGAGAAACGACATCACCAACCGTAACCGTAGGTATATGAGGACCTGAAATAATCGATTCCCATTGATTATGATCTGTATAGAAAAAGAAAGCTTTGAGACATCTCTTCCAATCTTCAAAATTATCTCCATTAATGAGTCTTGGAGGTCTATTAGGAGCAATACTTTCAAGATCCGCAAGTGTAAGAGTAGTTAATTTCGACATTATAGTTTCGGCAGAAAAATTGATAATTTCCCTGACAAATTCGCTAACAAATTCGCTGAAAGAGGTGACTTGGCTAACAGTTTCGCTGAAACAATACTATCGCAGATACTTTCGCAAAAAACAGACACTTTCGCTTGCAATTTCGGTAGCACTTTCACTTGAACAGAGACAACCATTGCTTAGTTTCGCTTCTAAGTTCGCAGGAAACAAGCTTGAACTTCGTTCAAAAATAGATTCGGCAGCAATTTCGCTTGATGATTGGTCAAAAACACTAATGAACTTTCGTTCAAGGGAATACTTTCGCTGAAACTCTAGAAAACAACTTCTGATTCAAAATAACTCATAATTTCGCTGAATGAAGATGACAGTTTCGCTGTAAGAACAGTAATTTCGCTGGTCGATCTCAAAACCATTTTTCACCTCAAAATCAATCTGAAATCATCAAATCTCAATGAATTTGAGATCTGATGATTGTAGAATCTTCCTCAATCAAGAACGAGCATAATTCAATCAATTTCCATGCCAAAAACAACTGATAATCCACTGAAATTGATTGAAACTAGATATTGACCAAAACCACAAAAACTCAACAAATCAAGAGCACTAAGGCTCTGATACCATATTGTTGGTCCATGTGATCGATGAACAGTACAATTGATAGGATAATTTGATCAATATCAAACACACAATCCAAAATAACAACAATTAAGAAATGAATATGATGAATCAAGACATAATTGGTACTCAAATGAACAACTCACTCAATAACAATAAGCACAATTGTATTTCAATGAAGTAACTGCTTAGAAATGGTAGCTTGCAACAGAATTCCACGATTAGGGTTTTGCAAGCTTACCGAACAAAGTGAAATGACAATAGTATATATAGCAGTCATAGATTTGCTGACAGTTTCGCTACCAGCGAAACTGTCATGCCGAAACTATAGTTTCGCCCGGCAGAACACAAGTTCGCCGGGTAAACCAAAATAGCAAACTGTGAGCGAATGTATAGATTCGCTCACAGTTTCGCTGGACTGCCAAAACTGCTAATTACAAACCAAATACAAAATGAAACTAACAAAAGTCCTATTACAATATGAAGTAAACATTTATACTAAAGTGAGTCCAACCTAACATGATCTTTAGATGATGATGATGATGATGACGATGATGATCATAATAATAATAATAATAATAATATAATAATAATAATATAATAATAATAATAATAATAATAATAATTGTTGATACATATGTACCTAGATTCGGATCTTAATGTAATATGTCTTCAATGTCTTACGCTTATGTAATGCTTGGGTACTTAATGAAATGAGAATGTTTGGCTGTGATTTATAATGTTTAATATTTTATTAATGAGTTGTGTAACGCATATTGACCAGATTATATAGGTTTGTGATTGTTTGAATTGATATGCATAATGTTATAATAATGAATACATTCAAACTTGGTTAAGTGAAGTTCTCATGCTTCCAACTGGACCATGCGCCCCAACAGTGGTCATGCATCCGAATGGCCATGCGACTGAGTGTCCATGGGCCTAAATAGTCCATACGCCTGAACAACTTAATGCGACTGACTCAGTCGCACGACTGAACACTCAGTCGTGCAAATGGATCAACCGCATGGCTCAATCGCACTATGCAAATGGTTCAGTCGCACGAATGAGTAACCCTAACCTATAAATACCACCTAATTCGTGGAAATACGTAAGAATTGTACACACTTCGACTCCAGACGTACCCTAGCCGTCCAGAAACCTCTAAGATCATACTCCAAGTTCATAGATCGCATTAGATCGATTCCTAATCGATTATTAACGTTAGATTCAATCACAAAATTGTTTCTACATGCGTTCTCACTTATTGGATCACCAATCAAATAGGATTCCGCACTATTTGGTTCGGTATACACGTTAATCAGTTAGTACATCGTCCAGTACACGATCCTAACAAGTGGTATCAGAGGTTTGGCTCTTGTTTACGTGTTGATTCAATCGTTTTTGACACAAAAATTGTGTTTTTTCATTAAAAACGCAATCCTTTTGTGTCAAACGGTGTCTTAGACGTCTCCTGATCATAATGTTTAGTTTTTCCGGCATACGGCAATTAGGGTTTGTGAAAATTCGAGTTTTTGCGGCCAAAAACACGTTTAACCTATGAATTTTCAAACTTCAGCAGGTTCAGTCGCACGATTAGCTCAATCGCACGACTGAGTTCATTCGCATTCCCCAAACGCACGATTGGACTCATTCATACCCTCATTCGTACGACTGAGAACCCTATTCGGACTGTTCAACCACATTAGGTCATGTGAAGTCGGTTGGATCGGTAAACATCCGAGCATGTTCTTGACGGAAGGATAAACAACCAAAACCAAAAGTCAAATCAATAACATGAACTATTAAAATTTGTTTTCATTGATAAAACCTTACGATTTACAAGCTCGTTACAACATAAGAATCAAGTCTCTTGGCAAGGGGAGATCGAGCATGATCTCCCCTCTCATCTGGTAGCCCTAGGCTCCCAAGCAAACTCCCTCTCAGATCCTTAATCTCTTTACACATTAAAACTGGTATATATAGGCCTCGTCCATATTAGATGCGACTGAGCCCATTCGTGCGATTGGACCATGCGTATGTCCCAATTGCATCTCTCAGTCGCACAACTGGCCCATTAGCAAGGCTCAGTCGTACGACCGAGTCTCATTCGCATATTCCCCTACGAATGACCTAGTTTCATGTGTTTACAATATATCAGGTGTATTACATTAAGCCTAGACTATTAGTCAAGAGACAGACACACTATATATGACTATATATGCTCCAACAAATTCCCCCTTGGATGTTGCTTACGAATAGTAGATAGCACCTCTTACAATCTTCAGTCAATCTTTGCTCTGGTTTCTAATAGAATTAAACGAAAAACCATATTAGCCAACGTTGCCGATCCGTCTGGTTGTTACACATCCCTGAAAATGAATTTAGGCACAACAGCTTTCATTTACTTTGTAGAACACCATCACAGCAGCAAGATTCCCTATATGACTAATTTTTCCAGATAACGACATGAACAATTTTCCATTGCTTCAATCTTCACACAGGCTAACTTAATTAACATCAACACCTGCAGAAATTCCCCCGCACATTCAGCATATCCCAATATATAAACATTGTGCTCTCCTGGCGTCTTCACACGGTGTATTAGGCAAAAGGTTGAAGGTTCCAATCCACAGCTGACAATATCAAACAAATCAACATGCATGTAGATTCATCATCAGAAACCTGCTCACATCATCACTTTCTGATTGCATCTTCAATTTCCCTATACATGGATTCCCCCTAAGAATGAGAGTCCTCTTTGTGCCGATAGATATAACTTGATTGGCCCATAAGTAGTCAGATGCTCCTGACTACCCCCACAAAATCAGCACCGACTGCTAACATGTTCACTTCTCTTTTTTGTGTTCCAACTACATTCACCTATTCTGGAAGTCCAATGGATAATGGGGTATAGATCGAACTTATTTGACAAAAGAACCTCAATATGAATATGCTTTGCTCATCCTCAAATCTGTGCAAGAAGTAGTTCCAGACTCTTTTTTTGGTCTAGAACAAATGCGGATGAGTCAATGCGGATGGCTCATTCGTCCAATTGAACATACGACTGGTCCAGTCGCACGATTGAACATACGACTGGTCCAGTCGCACGATTGAACATACGACTGGTCCAGTCGTACGAATGGTCCAGTCGTACGAATGGTCCAGTCGTACGAATGGTCCAGTCGTACGAATGGTCCAGTCGTACGAATGGTCCAGTCGTACGAATGGTCCAGTCGTACGAATGGTCCAGTCGTACGAATGGTCCAGTCGTACGAATGGTCCAGTCGTACGAATGGTCCAGTCGTACGAATGGTCCAATCGTACGAATGGTCCATTCACATGGCCCGGTCGCATGAACGGGTCGTGTGAATCCAAGGATCGCAATCAGGAATTATCAGTGTCAGTTAATGGCAAGTCAATGTTTTCGGAATTAACTTTAAAATGGTTTAATTGTTTGTAATGACTTTGATTATCAATAAATATTCAAGAACACACTAACAAAAACACAATTAATGAATAATATGTATTTTATTAAAATATGTTAATGATTACAAAATAATGAATGAATGATATCAAAGTTTGTTTTGATGTGACGGCTGCTAGGGTTTGATTAAGAGATGGTGATTGTTGTATTGCTATTGTTGTTGCTGTTTAATCAATCGTCTAAAACAATCATCTTTGAATCGAAACCTAGGATCCGTATATATAGACAATGATGTTTCTGTTATAGGAAACACCGGATCTCTTTGGATTTGATTTGTGTCTGGTTAAGGAATCATCGGATTTCTTGGGATTCGCATAACTGCCTTGTTGACTTGTTGACTTGTAACACTTGCATTATACAAGCGTTTGGACTCCGCAGGAATAGTCTTCCATGGGCGTTTGTTCTTCCGTAGAAGTCTTGCTCTTCCGTAGACGTTTTGTTCTTTCGTAGGAATCTTGTTCTTCCGTAGAAAACTTGTACTTCCGAAGCAAACTTGTTCTTCAGTTCTAGTTGTTCATCTGCAGAAGATCTTTGGATGTAATGTTACTTGTAAGAAACATATCTACAGAAGAACAAAATGTTCATCCGTAGATGTTTCTTACACATGGTCAATTTCAAAAATTGACCAAGAATAATGTTTGTACCTGCAATTATCCACAACACACATATATGGGTTAGCATATATAATTAATGCATGCATAATAAATGACAGTTACAAATATTTATTACAAGAATTGATTAAAGTTCTAAGACTATACAAATTGATCTTGACCTATAAGTCCTAGATCTAACAATACTCCCCCTTAGGCTTAGATCCTTGTAATCAATCCTTCAAAAAAGAAAGCTCCTTGACTCTGGCAATCATCTTGTTGTAGAAGTAACACACAGCAGTCTTCTGATCATCATATTTGTAGTTGATCTTCATATTGCTGAACTTCTTCAGAGTCTCAAAGCTTATCCTCAGAACATCTTCCTCCGTAGTGAGTGTGTCTAACACATTGTTGTTATTCACCACTTCTAGCTCATCTTGCTCTGAAATTCTGAGTTCAATGAATTCAACAAAAGTTGTTCCCTTCAGCAGTCCAGCATTGAATCTTCTTCTTTTGTAGGATTTGGCATGTAATTTGTCAATTACTTGTATCACATGGACATGCAGGAACAAATCATTTTATGCTTTTTCATCAGCCAGCTTGGGAAAGAATTTGTCACTAAGGTACGAGGTGTAGCTGGGATGAAGTAATTTGATTTCCACTGGATCAAAGATCCTGATCCGGTCAGCTTTCTTGTTTTCATCATTTCTTAGCAGGAACAACTCCTTTGTTTTTTCAACATAACGCCATTCAGTTATAGGGTATGTGAATTGAGTCCCTTCAATGCATTTGATTGCTCCTGTAGTTCTGCTTTTGTTGCCAACCCTCTTCAAGAATTCATCATCTACAGATTCTGAGGCATTGGACTTGTATCTTTTAAGCCTTTTGATTCTCTTCTGATGCTCTACATCTTCTTTTTTAGCTTCTCTGAGGACATCATCTTTAAATTTAGTCTTGAGCTTTCCCACTAGAGTTGAGAAGTCTTTTCCTCTAGGGTGAATTGGATGATTGCAGATGATTAGGCTTTGAAGATCTTTGATGGCATTCTCTGGCAGACTCGCCACTGAAAATACATCATGGAAGTATTCAACTCTTCCAGATGTTCTTTTAATAATAGCACAATCCTAGTCTGGATCATATTTCCAGGCTATGATCCTGTTCTCTTCCACAGAACTGGGAGTTGTGAGGTGGTCTATTAGTTGTATCAGAGTGGATTTCTATTTAGTTATCTCCCTCACTGTAGTACCAAGTGGCCATACTTTTCCCGGTATTACTTCTCTTGGTTCTCTGATCAATTTGTCCTTCCTTTGTGCTGATCTTTAGTTCAATTGTTATAGGTTCAGCAGGAAGTTTGCGTTGTTGCTCATAAGATGGATGTGGAGCTTCAGTTCTGAATTTTACTCTAGTATCCAGCTCAACTTTCATCACATGCTCTATCATCCTTCTAAGTTCTCCTACTGACCTTCCCTTAAGCTCATGTGGTTTGTAGTTATGGCTTTGTAACCAGCAAGTCATGTTGTATTTACTCAGCTTAGCTGTGTCACAATGTCCCAACTCCTTCTTTATCTTCTGGATGGATTGAAAGGTGCTGAAGGCTTCATAGTCACAATTTGGTATCGTAAAGCATGCAAGCTCAAATTCTTTCAACAGATTCTTCATCTCAGTCATGTTTAGCCTCTCAACCATGTCATAAGGGAAACCATGGTTTATGAGTGTCATGAACATGGTTGATTTAGGCCTCTCTTCTAATATGTCTTTTGAAGACAGAAGATTATCAGACTTTGAGACTTTCTGATCCATTGGAGAGACTTCCTTGATCAGTTCTTTCCACTCTTCACCACTATCATCATCCTGGTGAGAGATAGACTTCACAGTAGATAAATCTACTGAAGGTTTGTGTTCAGGAGATGTGAGCTTTTGTTTCTTAGAAGAACTTTCATCAGTTGTTATCTTCTTCTCTGCAGCACCAAGATACTTTCTCTTCCTTGAGTACTGAATTAACTCTGTTGATGCCTCAGCAGATTGTTTTGTTTGAACAGTTGAAACATCAGCATTTGACTCTAATGCACAGATCTTTATTTTGAGCTGCTCAATCTCTTCTTCTTTTCTTTTTATCACATTTGATTGAGCAGAATTAGAGTTATTTGCTTGTTCAAGCTTCATCATCACCCTTTCTTTTTCTTTCTTTTCAGCTTCTACTAACTCTTTAAGCTCAGACTCCTTATCAAGTAGAGCATCAATGACTTCATTGTTGTATTGAGCATCTTCTCTCAGCCTTTTTATTCTAGTTTCTTGTTTTCATCAGCTCTTCATCCTTTTCTCTGATCACTCCCTTCAGCTCCTGTATTGTTTTCTTTCTTTTGTTCGATTTTAGCACTAGCTTGTTGTACTCAGCAACCAGATAACTCTTGCTGACAGGGATATCAGCATCACCTAGATCCTCTTCATTGTATGCTATCACATCAACATGGTTTGCTTCTTCTTCTCCTTCCTGATGTTGAGAAGAAATCTCATCATCTTTTACTTCTTTCTGGGCTTCACCTGCTGAGCTTGAACTGATTTCAATAGCTTGAACTTTCGGTTCTTGATGTGATTGTTGTTGTTGATGATGATTAGTGAATGGAGAAACTGGTATAGTCTCATTTGAGAGTACAGGGGATTCAGTGTTGGATAATGACAGTTTGACTGTACTTGCTTGAGAGGCTAACTCTGTCTCCCCAGTAAAGATGCTCTCAATGGCTGAATTTTCTGGATTTGGAGGTTGTTGATAAAGTTTCATTTGAAGCTGATTTGGTGATGGAGGGTGGATTGGAGAGATTGTCTCTCTGTTTTGGCTGTTTGGTGATTGTGGTTGGGATGTTTGTTGTTGATTTGGTGATTGATGATGGATGGGAGAGATTGGCTCTGTTTTGGCTGTTTTGGGATAGAGGGTGAAAGGGAGAGTTTGGTTCAGTGTTTTAGCTTGCTGGTGAATTTGGGAGGGATGATTGAGATTGATGATGTATGGGTGATATAACAGGTGAATGAGTGTCTTGTACTGAATTGGCTTGAGAGTCCTCTTGGTGAACATCCCACACAAGCTCTTGAGGAATATCAGCAGTAGCATCAATCACATGAGCAAACATGTCCATGTCATCTCCTTCATATTTTCTAGAAATTTTGTTCAGTACTGATCTGCCAAGGTGTGCTTGAACAAAAACACCATCATCCATAGTAGTTCCAGGCAGATCAGCATTAATGATCAGTTGCAGGAACCTTGGAAACATATACATCTTATCAGCCTTCTACACTTTGATGTGATCACTTAAGCAGTTGAGATGTACTTTGAATAATTGTAGGTTCTTCCCTCAAAAACACCAATAATCCCAGAGGAAACGTGCCTTGAGAATCTATCAAGACCAGATTGTTTGTTCGACATGCACTTAAGGTAAGTGTGATAGAGAAATCTGTACGGCTTGCAAAGTCTTCCTTTCTTGATTTCTCCTTTGTCAAAATCACCATCATATCCCACTAGAAGAAATAATTTCTCTATGTATTCATCTTCGAACACATCAGGATGACCAACTTCGACATCTCCCAACTCAAGAACCCTTCTTATTGTCTGTTCATCGACTCTTAGTCATCGATTCTTCACAATAGCTATAATAACTTCACCGTCTTCATCTATGTGTGCAGAGTTCCAGAAATCAATGATATGTGATTGATAAATCATAGGCCCTGCTGATAAGGCATAGACAGCCTCGATTTTCTTAGGTATCTGATAATTTCTTGACACCCTTCTGAAACAGGATCATCAGGGTTTAAGAAGGCACAAACACTGTGTTCTCTCGCAAATCGTTTATCTATCTGTTCATAAGAAAAGATTTCGTTAGAATCACATTATTCACATGAGAATACAAACAGTTGAGAGATAAAACACGAATCAAGCAGTTCATTCTTGAAAATTACAACATGTTTTATCTTAATAACAGCAGATTAGGGACACATATATATGTTTGTTTAATGTTTTGATGTGGTAAAATTTTAAATGCTATGGAGGAGGGAAAAGTTTGTTGAGAGTGAGTTTTTCTAGGTCTGAAAAGTGAGCTGAAAAAGCGAATAATGAATTTGAGAAGTCAGACCACATCATTTATACTTTTAGACACATTAATTTTATCTCATTAATTAAATAGGACCCACAACGTATTCTTCCGTAGAACATCTACGGATCGCAATCAGGAATTATCAGTGTCGGTTGATGGCAAGTCAACATTTGCGGAATCAACGTTAATATGGTTTAATTGTTTGTAATAACTTTGATTATCAATAAATATTCAAGAACACACTATAGAAACACAATTAATGAATAATATGTATTTCATTAAAATTTGTTAATGATTACAAAATAATGAATGAATGATATCAAAGTTTGTTTTGATGTGACGGCTGCTAGGGTTTGATTGAGAGACGGTGATTGTTGTATTGCTATTGCTTTTGTTGTTCAATCAATCGTCTAAAACAATCGTCTTTGAATCAAAACCTAGGATCCGTATATATAGTCAATGATGTTTCTGTTATAGGAAACACCGGATCTCTTGGGATTTGATTTGTGTCAGTTAAGGAATCATCGGATTTCTTGGGATTCGCATAACTGCCTTGTTGACTTGTTGACTTGTAACACTTGCATTATACGAGCATTTGGACTCCGCAGGAATAGTCTTCCATAGGCGTTTGTTCTTCGTAGAAGTCTTGCTCTTCCGTAGACGTTTTGTTCTTCCATAGGAATCTTGTTCTTCCGTAGAAAAGTTGTACTTCCGAAGCAAACTTGTTCTTCAGTTCTGGTTGTTCATCCGTAGAAGATCTTTGGATGTAATGTTACTTGTAAGAAACATATCTACGGAAGAACAAAATGTTCATCCGTAGATGTTTCTTACACTTGGTCCATTTCAAAAATTGACCAAGAATAATGTTTGTACCTGCAATTATCCATAACACACATATATGGGTTAGCATATATAATTAATGCATGCATAATAAATGACAGTTACAAATATTTATTACAAGAATTGATTAAAGTTCTAAGCCTATACAAATTGATCTAGACCTATAAGTCCTAGATCTAACAGGTCTGCATGCAGATTTTTAGATCTGCAGCCGCCAGGGTTGCCCAAAACCCTAATCTTACGAATTTTACATGAAAGAATCAACATAGACATCATAAGATTCGCAGGGGTGATTGGAACGTGGTTTCGAGTTCGATTTTAACATAGAAACTACACATGTAACCAGATCTGAGCAAAACACGAAGAACACGATGTGTATTTAATGTCAAGATCTGTAATTTGATCCAGAAATCAAGAGCTCGGGTTGCTAGAATGATTGTTAGATCATTCAAGCAGTAACCGGCTCTGATACCAATTGTGAAGTCGGCTGGATCGGTAAACATCCGAGCATGTTCTTGACGGAAGGATAAACAACCAAAACCAAAAGTCAAATCAATAACACGAACTATCAAAAAATTGGTTTCATTGATAAAACCTAATGATTACAAGCTCGTTACAACATAATAATCAAGACTCTTGGCAAGGGGATATCGAGCATGATCTCCCCTCTCATCCGGCAGCCCTAGGCTCCCGGGCAGACTCCCTCTCAGATCCTTAATCTCTCTACATATTGAAACTAGTATATATAGGCCTCGATCCATATTAGATGCGACTGGGCCCATTCGTGCGATTGGACCATGCGTATGGTTCAATCGTACGAATGGACCATGCGTATGGTTCAATCGTACGACTGGACCATACTTATGGTTCAGTCTTACGAATGTCCCAATCATATCTCTCAGTCGCACAACTAGCCCATAAGCAAGGCTCAGTCGTACGACTGAGTCTCATTCGTATATGCCCCTACGAATGACCCAGTTTCATGTGTTTACAATATATCAAGTGTATTACATTAAGCCTAGACTATTCGTCAAGCGATGGACACACTATATATGCTCCAACAGTTCATTTGGACGACTGAATCATCCGCATTAGTTCAGTCGCACGATTGAACCATTCGTCTAGTTCAATCGCCCAAATAAGCCCAATCACATACCTTCGTTCTCTCACATAAACAGTTTGTTGAATAGTAAAGTTAAGTGAAATGGAGGACTAGTTTTCAGCATACACAGCAAGTAGAGACACTCGTATTTAGAATCTATTGCTATTGGAGAACGAAGTGGGAATTCATAATAAACCCCCAAAGCTTATCACGTTAGATGACTACCCACAATGGAAGCAACGTTTTGAAATCTACTTAAATGGAGTAGATACAAATTTGTGGGAGGCTATAGAGTCGGGGTATAGCATGCCAGTAGGAGTTGACGGTGTCAAACTTACATTAAGTGGCATGTCTGATGCATAGAAGGAGAAACACAACGCTGAGAATAAAGTCTATGCTTTGCTTACCCGGTCTATTCCGAAGGATATCTTCCATCAGTACTAGGATATACTCAAGTAAAGAAATTATGGGATGCGTTGGAGAAGAGGTATGATGGGAATGCTTCACTCAAGGCTATTAAGGCCAAAACTTTGAAGAAGGAGTTTGACAACTTCTCTTAATGGGAACGGAAAGCTTGGACGAAGTGATCGGCAGATTCTACCATTTGATGAGTGAGATGCACACTGATGGAGTTACTACGTCTATGGAGGATAAGGTATCCAACTTTCCTGATGGACTATCGAAGAAATAGGCTTCCTTCATTTCAAATCTCAGACAGAATGGGATGCTCTCGAAGTTAGATATAAATGACTTCATTTTGAAACTAAGAGAGGAGGAACTAAGGATGAAGTATTGAGCCCAAAAGGCCAACTATGATCAGAATCCGACGCTTTACAACGCGACTCCTCAGGCGACATCTGGAGCACCACTGCAGACTGCCTTCGTGTCAAGCTCATCTAGTCCAGCATAAGCATCCACATCTGGGTCCGAAACGTTAGGGTCATCTGGGACCCAGTATATCATACCCGAAGCCAATGCAGCAAAACTGAAGACTGATAACTTCGGTAATGTGACTGTAGAGGTGGCCAGAGAACATATGGACCTCTTAGCTGCAATAATCCACTCCTATGATGGACTAATTGCTGGAAAGATAGGAAATTGCCACCTGGCTGATGAGGATTATGAACAGGTGGATGAGATGGAATTGGAACGGATGGATATATATGGGCCTTGGCAAGTGTTGTCCGACGAGCTAAGAAGTTTGTCAGAAAGACTGGACAGAACTTGGTTGCAACCAAGGACACAACCTTTGGCTTCGACAAGTCAAAGGTAACCTGTTTCAACTGTGGTGAGAAGGGGCACTTCAAATGGGAGTGTGTGTGAAGCCAAAGAAGACTGGAAATGGCAATCTTTTCTCATCCTTTAATCGTCAGGACAAAGCCATGTCTAGTTATTCTACTTCATCAAGCAAGAATCCTAAACCCTTGACTACTAACGAGGATGAAGGACAGGACTGGAGCTTCCGGTTCGTTTCCCCGGGAGAGTCCAACATAGCTAGTGTGGAGGACATTGATGACGATTCGACTAGTGAGGGAAACATAGCAGTAGAGCTCGCGATGTCCAACTCTGAAGATACTGCACATGTGGTCAACCATGTGCCTAAAGAAGAAAAATCTGCATCAACTTTAGAATCACCAGAACCAGAGACAAAAGATTCTGCACAAATGGCTGATTCCTCTTCAACATCTCAGGTAAGTATACTGACCAGTTATTTAATAATCATGCTTGTTCTGATTGTAATAAATTTAAAAAAAGCATAGATTTAAAATTTTATAGGTTATTAGATCATAATGATAGCTTAGTAAAGGATCTGGAACTGTGCACTGAAGCTAATAGAGTTTTAAAACAAAATGAGCACAGTTACAAGGAAAACATAGACCTTTTGAACAAACAGCTTAGGGAAACAGAAGTAGTTTCCTTTAACCAGGTAATGACATTAGGTACTATCTTAACTCCCTGGAGGACACTAAGAAGCAGAAAGCAGTTTTAGAAGTAGAAGTCAACTCCTTAAAACAAAAACTGTATAGTTTGACAAGCTCGTCTCATATTGTCCAACACTTAGTGAGAGAGAGAAACAATGGGGGAGGGATTGGGATACAAAGTGGTTCCGCCACCACCTGAGACTTTGATGAACACCAAAAGTAAACCAATTAATAATAACCCCATCAAGGATCATGTGGTGACCACTCCTCTTGTTAGTGACCCAGATTCCACAAGTAAAACAATTGAATCTGGCACTAAACAAAAGGAGTCCACTTCAAAGGCAAAAGGAAAGATGCCTTGTGTTAACCTGGAAAAAGAGTTTGAAAAGTTCAATTTAAAGTCAGGTTCAAACAAAGTCAAATCAGAACCCAAAAAGACTATTAAACCTAATCAATCACGAGTATCATGTCAAAGTCCAGGTAAACAAGAATAAAGATGTAAAACCAGGTAAAGCATTAAGTTTGTAAAACCCGACTATACATCTAACAAGAAGTGTCTCCATCTAAACAAAATAAGGTCATCCGTGTGACACCTACATCTCCACAAAAACATTTAAACCGTAAAGTTGAAAACAAATCCTGCTACAATTGTGGAGAGTACGGTCACATTACGTCTAATTGTCCTTATTATCAGACACAGAGGAGGAAAGTTGAACTTCCTGCATCTAAAACTAGATCTTTTAAGAGGAACTCAATGACGCCTCCTAAAAGGGATAGTGATCCAAAGTTCAACCCATCAGCCAGTCGTCTGTTTATCATAAACAGGCCTTATACAAAGCTAGTCTATGGAAAGAAAAATCCGCCTCAGCGTCTGAAAATGAGAACAAACAGACTCTGAGCTTCCCTCAACCTCAAATGGTTAATAGGTTAAGTTATGTATGTGATGCCTCGGGGAAACCCAAGCCAGTGAAGGCTTGGGTTCCTAACATGAACTAATGTTTTCATTGAATGTGCAGGGTGTTCGCTATAGTGCTGAGACTAACACGTGAATTGTAGATAGCGGAGCATCCTGGCACATGACGAGAAACAGAGCTCTCTTATCAAACGTCAGACAAATCAAAGGAGGGCATGTTCATTTGCTGGAAACAAAGGTGGGTATATCACAGCCCAAGGAGAAGTAGGAAATCAGAAAGTTAAGTTTGACAAGGTAAACTATGTCCAACAATTACAAAATAACTTACTTTCTATTTCTCAAATATGTGATAAAGGCTTCAAAGTCGTCTTTGACAACAAAAAGTGCTACGTTCTAAAGAAGGACTACGTGATACTAGAGGACCAAGTTCTAATGTCAGCTTAAAGATATAATGATCTTTATGTTTTGGCTTTCAAAGGCCTCCACAACGGATCGTGAAGCTCGGTGCTTCTTGTCCAAAGCTACTGAAAATGATTCCATCTCCTGGCATAGGAGAATGGGACACATAAATCCAAGGAAGATGAATCACTTGATCCAGAATGATCTAGTGAGGGGAGTGAACATCAAAAACTTCCAACTCCCGGATTTCAGTGTTGCATGCAAGTAGGGCAAACAGATAAAGAAGTCTCATAAGGAAAAGAAAGTTTATTCCTTAGAACTACCTCTTGAGCTTCTTCACATGGATCTGTTTGGTCCAGTCAGTACAAGAAGCATCGCAGGCGACTTGTACTGCTACGTAGTTACTGATGACTACTCAAGATTCTCTTGGGTAATGTTTCTAAAATCCAAATCAGAAACATTTGAATCCTTCAATGAATTAGTAACTACACTGGAATCCCTATACAAGCTGAAAGTAAGACAAGTGCGCTCAGACAACGGAACTGAGTTCAAAAAATCAGTGGATGGAGGCCTACTGCAAGGAAAAGGGAATTGTGCATCAATTTACTTCTGCCTACACTCCTCAGAGGAACGGTGTTGCTGAATTGAAGAATCATAGCTTGATAGAGACCGCACGGACTATGCTAGGAGACTCAAAACTGCCTATTCAATTCTGGAATGAGGCAGTTGTAAATGCATGTTATACGCTCAATCGAGTTCTGGTAGTTAAACGCCATGGAAAAACGTGCTACGAGTTACTACAACGACGTAAACCTAACTTAAAGTATCTCGAGCCATTTGGTGCTCCGTGCACCTTGCTAAAGAAGACTCAGGAGGGAAAATTCAGTGAGAAGGTTGATGAAGGGATTTTTCTAGGATACACATACCAAACAAGAGAGTTTACAACAACTCAATGGGTCAAGTATAGGTGTGGTGTAATATTATATTCAGAGATACACCACACCACCTACTGTAAAAGGGTCTGCTTACTTCTTTGACTATGATGGATTCTTCAAGTCCTTCAACATACCTCTCTCCACTTCCGAAGATGAGTTGGCAAACAAGATGATGTACAATGTCTTGAACACACCATCTCAAGATTCAACACCATCCGGTTCATAGAGTCATCATCTACCAACTCAGGGGGAGCACTTGATGTGAGTGCTCTCCTCTGATGAAGAAAATGTGGAAAATGATCAGAACAACCAGGATGAACAGTTTCGACTACCACAAGTCCACAAGCATCTGATAGTGTGCATCTTCTGAGCCTTCTGAACCTCAGACTTCTATTGCCTCAGATCAGAACCAAATGTTCACAATCTTGATTCTGAGGTGGTTGTTCCAACAACTCCTAGCTCACATCTAAACGTCTATCATCTGTTGGATAATGTCATAGGAGATGTGATATCAGGAGTTCAGACTAGAAATCAGTTGTACTCAGCTAATTATGCCTCTGTGATGGAAAAGGGATACCTTCACGACGGTGCCTATCATTGCTTTGTGTCTTAGTTTGAGCTAAATATGTGACTGAAGCTGCATGATGAGGTATGGGTGAGTGTCATGCAAGAAGAACTTCTTCAGTTCAAGAAGTTGGTGTATGGACTCTAGTGGATAGACCTAAAGGTGCTAAGGTTATTGGCACCAAATAGGTATTGAAATGCAAGAAGATGATCAAGGAGTGATCATCAGAAACAAGGCTCGGCTTGTTTTTCAGGGATTTCGACAAGTTGAGGGTATTGACTACAATGAAGTGTTTGCACCCGTGGCAAGAATGGAAGCAATCCGCATCTTTCTTGCCTATGCATCGTATATGAAGATCAAAATATATCAACTAGATGTGAAGAGTGCGTTCCTTCATGGTGAGATCCGAGAGACAGTGTAAGTCAATCAACCCGAGGGATTTGAGGATCCATATCATCGGGACAGAGTTTACAAACTTGACAAGGCACTATACGGGCTTCATCATGCTCCGAGGGCCTGGTATGAGAAACTCTCGACGCATCTTGTGAAACATGGTTTTCGCAGTGGAGTCATTAACTGTACATTGTTTATCAAAGAAAAAGATGGGGATTTACTACTGGTACAAATCTATGTCGATGACATAATCTTCGGTTCCAAGAACGAAGAATTATGTAAAGAGTTTGAGGCAGTAATGAAGGCGGAGTTTGAGGCAGTAATGAAGGCGGAGTTTGAGATGAGTGCAATGGGAGAGATGAAGTTCTTTCTCGGGTTACAGGTGGATCAGACACCAAATGGGATTTTCCTACATCAGACCAAGTATGTAGGTGATATTCTTAGTCGGTTTGACATGGAGAATGCTTCTACAGCTAGAACTCCACTTGCTACAAACCATGAAGTAACCCCGACGAGAATGGTGATCTGGTGGATGTCACTATGTACTGAGGGATGATTGGATCTCTTATGTATCTCACTGCCTCACGACCTGATATCATGTATGCTACATGTTTATGTTCACGATATCAGGCAAAGCCTAAGGTGAACCATCTTATTGGAGTCAAAAGGATTTTTCATTATAAAGGGTACACCCACACTTGGGTTGTGGTATCCTCATGATGATGACTTTGAGCTTACGGCGTATAGTGACTCGGATTACGGAGGCTGCAAGATGAACTGCAAGTCTACATCAGCAGGGTGTCAGTTCTTTGGGAGAAAATTAGTAACCTGGCAGTGTAAGAAGCAAACCTCAGTTGCATTGTCAACCTGTGAAGCTGAATACGTTGCTGTTGCAAGTTGCTGTTCACAAATCATATGGATTCAACAGCAAATGCGAGATTACGGTTTGAAATTCTTTTCTACTCCTATCTTTGTTGATAACTCTGCTGCTATTGTAGTCACTAAAAACCCGGTCCAACATCCTAAGACCAAACACATCGGAATTAAATATCACTTTATACGTGACTGCTTTGAAAAGAACTTAATCGACGTGGTAAAAATAAACACAGATTTTCAACGCGCTGACCTCTATACAAAGGCTTTTGATAAACCGCATTTTCTATATCTGTTAGAGGTCAACGACGTTAAAAGGAAAAGTGAGGTCATTCCTGATGATGACCATGTGTAGTCCGATGTGTCATGTAAATTTACTTTTATTTTTCAATTTTTTTAATTTATTTGCTTAGTGTTAAGTTGTTTAATTAAAATTGGTCTTATTGTATTGCCTATTAAAATCCTAAAATGCTAATCCATTACGGTTTTAAAATTTTAGGGGGAGAATAGGTTTAGACAGTATATATAAAAAACGAGGGAGAAGGAGAGGTAGCTGATAAAAATAAGATTGTATGTGTGATACTGATTCAATCTTTGGAATATGATAGTACACAGGAGCAAACCATTTGGGACTTTAAAATTTTAAATTGAAAAAGATGCAAGCTCAAGTATAAGTCTGTGTAATCTGAGCAATATAAAAGGAAATATGATAGACAAACTAGCTACTACTAAGGTAGCACAAAGAAGTAGACCTAGAGGTTGCTAGACCATAGATGATATGTCGGTAGATTCAACATAATAGATGACTAGACCTTTTTGGTGATCCCAATATTAAACTAAAATGTTTGACTAGCTGTGGGTAACACCTTATCCCTGGTTAACACAATCAACAAGATTCCAATAAGGGGTGACGAGCAAGATAAACGCCACGAATGTGTGCGTAAGACCAAAGCATGAGCAAAAGCACATAAAAAATGCATATACAATCAAACTGATAACCTATGTTGTTGGTGAGATCTGTGCAAAAAGAATGAAATTGCTCAAACAAGAAGATAGGTTATGTGCCTCTTTGCTGTGCGGTGGTACTGACCTGAGGATAAGCATAACCTATATAATCTAGAATTCATTGCTGTTTACCGCCTCTCTGTTGTGCGGTAGCACTGACCTGAGGCTTGGCTTCTCTTTGAAAGTTCTATGAATAGTTTCTTCTTGAATACTACCCTGAGACCGCTCAAAAATCTCCTGAGGAATGTTGATTACCATATAAGTGTGGGATCCACAAATGCTTGTTGAAATAAACAAACCTTAAACCACACCAATTTATGTTGAAAGTCTGTGTATGGATTTAAGAGGACAAGTATACTGACAATCATTGTGGCTATAATTCTTGAAAGTTCAAATTAGTGTGGGGACCTAATAGTACTAGTATGATTTCCTAAATTTGCTAAATGACTCTAGATGAAAAACAGGAAAAGAGCATCAAAGGTTTTAGATAACTTGTCCCGAACGATTTGAATATCTTGTATGATCCCAATTGAATTGGTCCATGTATGGTTTAAATAAATTGAAGCTGCCTTTTCAGAAAATAATTTCATAGATTTACATCTTAGGATTTAACCCTCACAATAACACAAAAACATGTCTTAGTTGTAAGTTTCAGTTTTATTTCTTTTATTTCTGTATAAAGTTTGTCAATTTCAGTTTGTTCAATATCAGACTATGTCATGGAAGTTGATAGGGAACCTTATCATCTAACGGTCACATCTGAGGTGACCACATGTGCTTTCAAATAAAAAGGGGTCACATCTAAGGTGACAAATGTTCTAAACGGATCACGTTTGAGGTGATCACTGGATTTTCTAGATAAAATGATCATGTCTGAGATGATCAAATGCTCATAACATTTATTCAAAAGTTAAAAAGAGAAATAGTGGAATGGTCATAAAGTCAAATTCATGAGTCTGACCCATTCACACGAATGGACCATGAGTATGGACCAATCATACGAATGGATCATATTTATGCACTAAATAGCCGAATGGACATGAGTATGAACGATTCACCTGAATGGCTTATCAAATGACCTATTCGACCAAATGAGAGTATGTGAATGAGTCAGTCGCCCGACTGAATGTGAGCGACTGAACCAATCGCATGACCAAGGTCCATTCGCCCGAATTTAACAAGCGAATGGTTCCAGTCGGCCGATTGAACTTAGATTCAGTATAAATAGGGATAGTCGATTGCATTCGACTCATCCCCCCTAATCTCCCCTCATATCGCATACCCTCCGTTCTGTCAAAATTTCATCAACCATGATTTTACACCTCTATTGAGATTCTGACGTTTGCGTGTGATTATACAGGTACCACAAATTTGAAATCTCATCAAAATCAGGAGGAATGGTGCCCTTCTGCGTGATTCTCGACCCAAAAAAGAATCGAACCTTTAATGGACTAATAATCTACTTAAACCAAGTAAAATGTTAAATTGAAGGTTTTAGTTTATAGTTATGGGATTGCGAGTCTAAAGAACCATTACACAATGTTTAAATTTCAAGAATTGGTTAAAATTGAATCTCAGTCGATCTCGTGACAGTAGGTCATGCGACTAGATGCCAGGATGACTCCAATCGCACGATTGAGCTAGTCAAATGATCAATCGGTCAAATGGATCATACAAATAGTTCAGTCGCCAACTGAACCAATCACAGGCTCAGTAACCGTAGAACTCAATCGTATGCTCAGTCACCCGATTGAACTCAATTGCATACTCAGTCACCCGACTGAATCCAACCGCATGACTAGTCGACCGACTGAACACAGTCGTATGGTTCATTTGCATGAATGAACCAGGATGAATTCAACCAAGTTAATTAAGATTGATTTTTCCTGTGTGGATAACTAATGTCTTGTGTTGCAGATCGATGGCTGATAGATGGTTTATCAACCCCAAGCACAATATATGTGCTCACTTAGACCACACGACTCGAAATGGGGCCGAGTTTGCAGGGATCATCGCTTTCCTTAAGCGATCCAGGATCGACTGGGTATCTCGACACCATGCACCCCTTATAGGTCTATCCCACAGCCTTCTGGGAGAATGCATCTGTTGATCGTTCACGTGAGCCGTACCGCATCAGGAGCTCTATCTTGGATGTGATTGGATTTGAGATCACCGCTGAAGACATTCAGCGTGTACTTGGGTTAGGAAATGATACAGATCACCCCACCAAACTACATCCTCTGATGGTGAGAGGGTGTTTCATGAGGATCAAGTACGTTGGAGACTTAAATGCAGGTGTGCTCAACAAGAGCAACCTGTGCCCCCAGTATAGTACTTGGCACACATCATCCTGAAGTGCATAGCTTCACGAAGGGGTGGGTTTGACGACCTCTCAGATCAGATACAAAATGCCTACGTGGCACTGGTGCTAAACCACCCCTTCAGCTTTTCGAGCAATGATCTTCTCTTACCTCATAGAGAACTTGGAGGCGAAGGCAAAGAGGGTTTCTGTATGTACCCTAGGTTCTTACAGATGATTTTTGACGAGAGCTGCCTTCACTGCCAAAGTAGAGCCATGACACTGTGGCTCTAGAGATTATGGATAATACGACACTGGGTCATATGAGGGTTTACCGGGATAGCAGGTCAAGCACCCGGTAAAGAGACTTATAGGCCATCTGGCAAAAGTGGACTACGTGGCGTCTGGGAGCGTAAGTGGCGTCACGTAGACAGTGATTCAGAGGTCGAGCCGTTACAGCCTCCCGAAGATAACTCCGACGACGACGACGACAGCGGTGATGGAGGAAATGCAGGGCCCACTCAACCAAGGGCCCCCAATGCCCATATAGCATCTCCGGTATCTACCCATGATGGAGCGGGGCTGCAGGATTCCATCAGGACTTCATACCTGATGAAAAGGAGGATACTGATGAGGAGCCCCTAACCCGCACTGGGGGGAGCCAGGTATTTGCCACTGACCGAGGTATCGGGAGGTTGGTGGATGCCCTGGTGATCTGGGAGACTAACACGAATCCCACATTTGCCCAATCAGCCAAGCCATGTTCTAGGGAGATAGCATCCTCCTCGAAAGGATCGAGGAGGAAAAGATGGCTCGCCCCACGGCTTGAAAGAAGAAAGAAGAAAGACTGACCTTCATAACCACAACCACTTCTACCACCACTCCACCACTCCACCTACCACCACTACCTACCACACCACACACACCACCTTCATTTATATTACCCCCATCTTCACACCTACCACACTACTA